>OMKP01079880.1:0-13593 GCA_900302375.1 Bathygadus melanobranchus
GGGGGGGGGGGGGGGAATGGTCTAATTCCCATGTGTCTCTGTGGAGCAGTTCATGACTTGTCATTATTCATGTTCTGGTGTAGGCTTGAACGGGCATTCATCTGATTGGCAGACCCCCTGCCAAATGACCAATCAGGAGTGGACACAGAGCGCACATTGCATTATGAGCCCACCCTATCCGCATCACCATGGCGACCCGATGCAGACTAATCACATTGGGCGGCAATCAGAAGGCCGGGTGGCTAGCGCCTCCTGTGTACCTCCTGTGTGTCACCAAGGGGCTTGGTGGCTTCTGGAGCACATCTCTGTTTCCCTCAAAGTCCTTGTATAACGAAATGCTAAAGATGCTAATACATGCTATTATGGCTAAAAATGCTGATCTACTGTGTGCCAGTAAATGTCGGGCATCACCATGCACTGAGTGAGCCCTTTTTTGAGCCTGTTTTCTGGAAATGTTTCCAGGTGGTAAAATAAGCGCCTATAGTATTGTACTTGACAACTTCTTGTTATGTATTTTCTCCTACTTTCTACTACTGCACACATACTCTCACTCACCCATATAAAATGATAAACCCAATTAACAGCTACAAATGTAGACCTACCAAAGCGTCTGTGTTCTCTGAGCAGTGGGTGAAATCCATTGTCAGGTTTAGTGTGCGACAGCTGTGGTTACGACACCCTTCCCCCTGTCACTCTCGTCCTGCAATAGCTCGTTTATGGTTGTCGTCATCGATCACATGTTGGCATCGCCTGCTGTGAAGGGTTTGTTTATGATCTATTTTCTAATCTATTTTATGAACAGTGTTCGTGAACCCTTCTAACCCATTACGTCTATAATTACATTTTAAGAATGCTTATTCACATTAATAATTCATCATTGCTATGAATAGTTTTAATATTAGATGTGTGTCTAGGGGAAGGAAGGTGCACAACTTCTGGTGTTCGTTTTTTTGGGAAGAAATATGAGTAATAAGTGCTTTATTGCCAGATAAGTTTGCATATACAAAATATTTCTGCTTTTAATTGTAAGTATTACATTTACTGCCCACTTATGAATGTATGACATTGTATAACATACACTCAAATATATATATATATATATATACAGTATATATATATATATATTGTTGCTTTCGTGTTAAGTCTGTTATCAAAGAGTTCCCGACAGCGGAGGGGCAAGGAAATGGCAGAGGAAGTAGGGAAGGCTGGCTTCCTGTCGGTAAACAAGCTCCATGGCTAAGTAGATAATTAAAGTAAGGTTGTGTTTAGCAGAGGTTCTCTGCTCTCCCTCCCTACTGAGAGAGAGGGAGAGAGAGGGAGAGAGAGAGATGACGTCACGTTCTCTAAAAAAGTGATTCCCTACCAGCCGCACACGTTTCCCTAGAGGGTATGGCTTGGTGTCGATGAAGAGGTACTGAGGCGTCTATAGGGGGAAAGGTTGGTAAACCTGTGTAGACTGACATGAGCACATGAACGGCAGTGTCACCCATGTAAGGCAACAACCAGCTCTTCAGGTGCAGTTGGGGTTAGGTGTCTTGAGTTCAACACCACCAGTCTGACAAAGACCAACAGACATGTTGGTCTGTTGGATGTTTAATCATAAACCATGTAATCATTCCTTCAGGGGAAGGACAGTGTAGCAGCTAGTGGGCAGTCAACTCCCAGCCCAAAGGACCTGGGCTCGATCCCGCAATGGCCATAACCCAACCTGTAAGCATCCTTTAGCAAGACGCCTAACCCCTAGTCTCAGCCTCTTCCTTTCATCAGTACTACGTCTCCATGTGGCTCATTTTGAACACCTGATACATCGAGCGAGTTAAGCCGTGCAGTGTCGTGAAGAAACTAAAGACATGATTCTGATTGGCTGTCTTGTCACTCACAGAAATGTGGATGTAGATAGCTCTGTGCACGACGCGGGTGACTCCATCCACTGGTATGTCTTTTTCACAGACCACTGGGCAAATCAAAATTTAAATTAATGTTTGTTTCACCACTTAGGTACTGTTCCCGGTGTTCAGCCCGTGATTGGTCAGGCTTGCATGTCAGTCAAAAAGACCTCTTCCTGACAAGTAGGCGGTTCTTGACAAAGTTATTAAACGCTCGTGTCCCAGAGATTGCGTATAGTAAAAGGCTGGCCTTGCAAGACTAGTACCTAACCTCTAGCCCTTAACCTGTAATCATCTGTATCTATGTTCACTGCAAGTCGCTTTGGATAAAAGCGCCAGTGATTGTAACCAGTCTGAGGCCTTTACTCCATGCTGCGTGTTCTTGTGTAGCCTGTGACCACCCGTCTGAGATCAAGGGCCAGGATATTGAAAAGCATGTTTTGTTTTTTTTCCCTGCTTGTCTCCACACGGCTGAGATATAAATACATATGCCAGCATGACTCGCCGCAGGTCTGCATGAACTTTATGTCTAATTGATCAGAGTGTTGCTGCGTGACACACATAGAAGGGCGGCGGAGGCGGGGGGGGGAGAGAGGGGCCCATCTGTCTCTCACCTCGGTCACACATGAGCGCGAGAATATCTGACTGCTAAACACGGAGATGAGCGGGTGGGACGGTGGAGATACAAAGGAGGGGCCGCGTGCGTAGTAAAGAGGGGACACTCCGAGAGAGAACGCGAGGTGATGAGTAGGAGTGGGAAAACAAGAAAAGGAGAGTGTGAGAGGGAGAGAGAGAGGAGAGAGAGAGGGGGCGGGTGAGAGCAAGAGGGGGAGAGCGAGTAGGATGCGCACTTGGCATGGCTCTGGGCGCTTGGGTTTAGTGGTTGGTGCGCTGGAGTCTGTGGGCAGAAGGCACACGGTGCTGGAGTGCAGTGGAGTTTAGTGTGGGTGTGTTCCTGTGCTCAGTTCTTCTCCCATTAAAAGGATTGTGGCTTATCATAAAAATACGTATGCCCGTTTGGCGGATGCTTTTCCAAAGCATCTGGAGTGCATGGATAACTAGCATGGGTGGACACAGAGGGGACTCGAACCCCTGACCCAGGCAGCGTTAATGCCGTGCTCTACCACTAAAGATACACGCAGGAACAACTTTGGTTTGCTTTGGAGGACCATCTTTGTTAGACTTAAACTGTTCTGATATGGATGAGAACTACTTTGCGACATACATAATGTATCCATTGTAAAGAAATAACTACTTCATGGCTAATCAGAGGAAGCCAAAACAAAATAATAACAAGCAGAATTAAAATAATTGTGAGACAAATGTTGATGTAATCATAATCAAATGTGATTGCTAATGATTGATGACTATTGATTGAAATGAAACGTGCTCAATTGTTAATTAGTTAGATAGTCACACTAAGGCTTGGTTTTCTTTTAGAGAATGAAGACTTCATATCCTGTACATCAGGCTTATAATATATCAACATACGATGAATACAAAATAGATGTATGAAATAAGAGGTATAATACGTAATTTAAGGATGGAGTCAACCGGTCTGCGATAGACGAGTAAATACATTCTCTATGTCAATAGGCTAATACACGAGTGGAATTTCTACCAGTTGAAAATCATCCACACTATACATTTTCTTTCTCGTCCAAAATGATCACGAAAGCGTATTTATTGTTTACAGAAGGCGTTAACTGGATTATATTGGATTCCGAACGGCACGTATCTGGAGAAAAACGGGAAGACGAATCACTTGTTGTGAAACAACCTGTTAATCTCAGAAAGTCTCCGCTATAGGCCTACTGTAGCTGTAATTATCGTGATTTCTCTGGTTCGTGGATGGGTGTTGGTCTATTTTTCTATATGTTGTCACCCTTCCATGTCGACCCAGTAGTTTCGCCCATTCGCCTTACCTGTGCGTGTGGATGAGGTTCGAACATGTCCATTTGGATCTCCTGGGTTGAGGTCGAAGGCGTCCTGGACATAGGCCTACTACTATTCTGTACCATTGATTTTATTTATTTTAAAAAAAATACTATTTTCTATTTTTCGTAGATTTAGAACGATGTCAACAAAGTCATTATCGGCGAAGAGGAACGGAAGCTTTTCCAAGAAATATTTATTCTCGACGAGCCCACAATAACCGCAACAGCTGCTTTCCTTTATTCCAGCCTATCGTAGAGGAGTGTGAGCGGCAGGCTTTCCAGTGAGTAGGCGAAGGCGACTCTGATGCGCTGCGCGCTACAGACTCCAGCTGCCCGGGTCCACGCCCCGTTCAGCAGAGCCCACCCTCACTTATCGATTGATGAGAGGAAACAGATAAAGGCCTTTTGACACTTATGGAGTTCGTAGTTGTATTGTGGTTAAACCATTCCGTTTATTAATTCACTTAGCTTGTGTTTGGTTTTTATTTTACTTTTTTTTTTTATTACAAATGTCGGCTACATGTCCGCATTTCACTAAATCTGGAGACAACGTATCATTTCAATCGGTAGCCTATTTACCAATCATTGTTAATGTTTAAATCAGAAGTAGCCTTCGTTCTTCATACTATACAGGCCTTGGCTGGTCGACACTGCAATGTTGATATTGTGAAGTAGCCTAATGTATGAGTTAAATCAACTTCATTAAAAATTGCAAAAGGACCCTAATTCCCTGTCTGAGATTAATATTAATAGCCAATTAATTTATATGATCTCCATCAATTAACACTAAATAAATACATTGGCCTAAATCAAGAGATAGAAAGTTAATAGCAAGTATTATATTTTGTTGTTAGTTTAACATGTTGCTATTTGGCCAGCTGTGCCACAAAACAATCAACTGAAAATCCCCTTTATAAATAATATGCAGAAATACTGTACAGGTTGTTAATGTGGCGGAGCTATGAAGCGGTCGTTTCTCAATACTGCCCCGTGTGGTAGAAAAGTACCACATCTGTCGGTCTATGTCCGACCCACAATGCACTGCAGAAATGATGGACCGTACCATTTCCAGCGGGGATGTTGCGTAGTGGATATATTATTGTATGCCTACCATGTGTACCTTTTCTTTAAATACCACGTGTTCGTATCAAATATATTTAATAAAATCTAATGTATGTATCTCAAACAAAATCCAGGTGCCAATATGTTTTTGAAACGTTTGTCTAGTATTAGGGTGATTCATAAGTGGCGATGGACTCTCCGTATAATGGTATCTTCCGCCCTGTCTCGTAAGCCTTCCTTTTCCTATTGAAGTAGCAGCCATGAGGTAGGAGTCTCGTTGCTCACTTATTAAAAAACATACTTTACACGCTGAAATAGTCGTCTTATTCGGACTAAATGCACCACTGTGACATTTATCGTTGTGTATGTGTTGAAAGCAGTACCCACTACTACGACAGAGTGTCGTATTCACCCGGTATATTGGAGCACGATGTCTAACCGAGAGGCCATGTTAACTAGCTAGCGTTACACGTTAGCCTTCAGACAAACCCAATAAAAAATGACATCGCTCCCCTCGGATTAGGCACAATGAGTGTCGTGAAACATGTTTAAATCCCTCAATATTTTATTTTTGAGCTGATTTGGTGATTTGACGGGCAGGATGGTTTGTATTAGATTAGCAGGCCTAACGCCGTTTTTTTTTTTTTGTCGTCCAGCATGCTCAGGCTCCAGAAGAGGCTTGCCTCCAGCGTCCTGCGCTGTGGCAAGAAGAAGGTATGGTTGGACCCCAACGAGACCAATGAGATTGCTAACGCCAACTCCCGTAAGTTTTTAAACATTTGTCATGCCGGTCGTTTTCTGATCATGCATTGTGACGTCTCGTTTGTTGCGGGATACCCCTGTTTCGTGGCAATAGTCTGGCCGCAAGCGACTCTTGGTCGCTATTCCCCCCCATGGAGTGCCCCATTCATGAAAAATATATCTGGTTGTATTTAATGATGAAGTCTTAATTATTGCACGTCTACGGACAGCTTGGGTCATCCTTTGTATTGGCGTGCCTTTGGCTTCACAATTCAACGTTTGTAATGTATGGGCAACTGTCAAAGTTAGTGAGCGTTCAATTCAGCGTCTGTTTTTAACGCGTCAGACTCAACAGAAATCGTCATTCATGACATTCATAATGGCCGTAGAGGTGCAATATTTGTTTATTGCTCTTAAATGGTCACATAAGACTTATATTTTCATGAATAGGGCACTCCATAGAGGGAATTGCGACCAAGAGGCAATGGCCCCTTAGTCGCTCGCGACTAGGCAGTAGTCACCTGCTATGGCCTGGACAGCTATTGGTATTTATTGCGACACATTAAAACACCATTAAAGCCGAACTAATCAAATTCAATTATATCTCCAGGTCAACAGATCAGGAAGCTGGTTAAGGATGGTCTCATCATCCGCAAGCCCGTCACCGTGCATTCCCGTGCCCGCTGCCGCAAGAACACACTGGCACGACGCAAGGGAAGGCACATGGGCTATGGTAGGTAACCCCGCGTCCCCTTTGGCTATCCGCTCTGCCGGTGTAATTAACCCGGGAGTGGTTAAGGCTTTAGTCCGTGTACCCAGTGGCACACCTAACACTCTCCTCTTCCCTAGGTAAGAGGAAGGGTACAGCCAATGCCCGTATGCCAGAGAAGTTGTGCTGGATGCGCCGCATGAGGATCCTGCGTCGTCTTCTCCGCCGCTACAGGGAATCCAAGAAGATCGACAGGCACATGTGGGTCTATATTGTGGCGTTGCACCACCTTCAAAAACAGCCTTGCGCACTTGTTGCACACAATGGGAGTGCTGCCGTTTTTTTAAATTCAATTACATCGCCAAACATTATTTAAAACTAAACGGGAATTACGGTCTTGGTTCAGTTCTTATGACTTGTTCTAAATGGCCTTATCACAAATATAGAAATAATCCATTTACATGTATTGAAAGTACTGTATAATTCTATTTCAATGTGAAAATTGTAACTGCATTTTGTAAGTGTTCTGCATGTTATGTGTGCTTTTTTCAAATGTATGTGCTAACCTTTTTCTTCCCCTTGCGGTGTCTGTCAGGTACCACAGCCTGTACCTTAAGGCCAAGGGTAACGTGTTCAAGAACAAGCGCATCCTCATGGAACACATCCACAAGCTGAAGGCAGACAAGGCCCGCAAGAAGCTCCTGTCGTAAGTCTCTGTCTTTCAGGACATTTTCTTTCCCCTTTTAAAGGCCATTGAAGTGTCAGAAATGACCCATTGCTATCATTTTAGATTTCATCTTGGTAAAGCCCTGTGACTATAGGGTTCGGCTCATGGATATTAATGTCCCACGCTTTGCTGCTAGGATGAGATTGGTGGTTTTCTAGGCAAAGCATTTTTTTCTTTGGATTTACTTTGTTCTGTAGTCATTTTTAATGGTCATTCTAAACTCTTTCCCGTGTTAGTGATCAAGCCGAGGCTCGTCGTTCCAAGACAAAGGAGGCCCGCAAGCGCAGAGAGGAACGTCTCGCCGCCAAGAAAGAGGAAATCATCAAAACCTTGTCCAAGGAGGAGGAGACCAAGAAGTAACTAAACTTTGGCTCTGTTTGTGCTGACCGTTCCATCTGTCGCGTTCAACGAATAAAATTGTATATTAAAACAAAACGCCTGTCTTCTGAGTCATTTCAACTTTGTAGTATCACATATAAGTAATCACTTATTAGGCAACTTCCTTTTCTATTTAGTCCACCTACAACTATGGTAGTTCCGATTTTGACCAATAACCACAGTAACCAGATTTATGAATAAAAGTCTCTTAGTGGTTTCTTGGAAGCATGAAGAGTTGTAATGTTTAGATTCCCTCTAGTGGACAAAGTTTCAGCAGTCCATGTTGGATTCCGGTTTAGTTTGTCGACTGAAAAAACATGGCAGGTGAGTGTGGCGGCCATCAGTACTACACTGACCCGGAAGAGGTATAAAAACTGGTTTATGCTTTGTGTCCCTTGGATGTTATATTTACCGAGACGACACTGACTCATGTAGGCCTAACCGTAACATTTCCTGTAAGTCGCACGATATTTTTCTATTAAAAACGACTAATGAACAAGGCTGGCTTTATTATCTCTTTCCCTGACGTAGCCTATTCCCCTGTGTCCATTTTAGTTAACGGCAAATTGCATAGGCCTTACATGACGCATAAACAAGTGGCAGCGTTTCTCTAGCAGTACGGCTGTATGGTAGAAACGGCACTTGTTTCCGTCCGTTGTGTGCTTAAAGTACCTGACACAAAATCAGGCACGGGCAACAAAGCCCTCTTAACTGGACATACTACCATGTCCACACGGCCGCAATAGTGCCACCTTTAGGCTAACGTGCCACGTTGCCTGTTATGCTGACGCCAGATCGTCCATAAAATAGCTTCTAATGTAGAAGATCCATTTAACTACCATTTACAGTCTTTGATCCTGTCACAGAGGCAAGCTTAATAGACACAGGAAGTCCACACCCTACAGCTATGATTAGCTTGAAACGTATTTGCCAGCTTCCAAGCAATTATCTCTGTATTAAAGTCTCCAGTACTTTCACAGCTTGTTAACTTCAAGAGATGTACTCTCAATCAGCACTCATAAACACAATGAGTGTGATTTGTTTAAACCCACAGCACAGGTGGTGAAGTGGATCCCTCCTTCCAGGGACAAAAACGAGGGTAATCTTAAAATATCTACAGGAAGTTGTGAAACCAATGGGTGAATGTTTGTTGATACGTACAACTAACTAGTCAATTGAAATGTGTTATTCTGTCATTTTCACCACAAACGCATTCGCTTTTTCAAATCGTGAATGATTTTTATGCTAGAACTTCTTCAAGAACCACGAAAAAGCTAAGAATGCTTTCACCTTTGAATTAGCAGCAGGTTCCGGAGAGTCCAAAGATCTTGGATGGAGACAGAGAAACAAACAGTAATAGAAGAAAATAGAAAGTTTAACGGCGGTTTGGGGGCAACAATAACTGCTTTTGTGTTCCGTCTGCCCCATGGATGTCCAAAGGCTACTTAGCTCTTGTAATGTCACATTTTGTGTGTATTCCACACACTTGAGGAATACAACCCCCACTGATCTGATGGCCTAGCACCCCAGGGCTGAGCTGCTTGCTGTTGGCCCCCTATCATGTGCAGCCGGCCTGGGTCAGCCAAGGCACACACACCAACACCCGTCACACACACCTATCCAAACATAAGTGAAACCACACATAACCCCTACACAAATGGGACAACTAAATCGAGCAAGCTCGAAATTTGTCGTATTCCTCTGCTGATAATTGATTCATAGAATGAATTGATCTTTTATAAGATCCATTAAGTAGACTATCATGTTTACTATCAACGTTTTGCAAGGCATAGATGCATTTGAACACAGAAAGCATTCTTGGGCTGTTGGTGTTTGTGTTCATTTCTATGAATGACTAGTGAACGAGATCAGGGGGACCTCTGGATGAGTGTGACTGGTTATGGTTGAGGCGGATGTGACACAGGCTGGTGGTCACGGTCAGATGACCGGTGGGGGTGTAGAAAGACACTGAAGCTGAGGTTGCGGGTATAGGAGGGTGCAGGTTTTAATAAAAGTAAAGCAACAGGTATAGGATTGCATGGGATTGCTGGCTATTGAGCAGCCACTGTGGCAGCGTGCTGCAGGAAGGGAGGAGAGAAAACAGACATTAGGCAAGGCAGACGGGCTGTACAGATAATAACGAATAAAAAGCCAATAGGAAATAAATGATAAATATGAGTCCAGACAAACAGCTAGCACACAACGACACAAGCCACAGGCACTTTGAATTGCCTCACATTCACCCATTCATACACCAATGGCGCTGTCAACCATGCAAGGCAACAACCAGCTTGTCGAGAGCAGTTGGGGTTAGGTGACCAGACAACCGCTCTACCTCCTGAGCTGCTGTTGTCATATTTTGCATTCTGCAATGCAAAATAGTTTGTTCCTTGCTGTTTGGGAGTTTTGTCTTGACACCATGTTATAATGTAGCTGTCACGATATACTGACACCTGAAGAGACCACTTCCCGCTGAACCAGTCCCACAGCTTTTTTGAAAGTAGCTCTGTCTTAGGTGACGCAATTCTGATTATTATCTTGTGTAGCATCGTATCCTGGCTACCGGCTGTTGTATAGTAAGGAGCCAACCTAGCAACTGTAGGTTTGTAAACTTGCTCTGTTGACCTGGCAACCAGGAATGCTTGTAACTTGTTCTATTCTAATTGCAGTCTACCTTCAGCGATATATTGTTGTTTGTACTTTTTTGTAAGTCGCTTTGGATAAAAGCGTCTGCCAAATTCTCTAAATGTAAATGTAAATGAGGTATAAACAGAGATTTATGCTTTGTGTCCCATGGGTGTTATATTTACCGAGACGACACTGACGCATGTAGGCCTAACCGTAACATTTCCTGTAAGTCACGGGAGTTGAAGTGTCATACATAATGTGATCCGGTGATCCATTTTAATTTTATGAACACAATCCGCGATATTTTTCTATTAAAAACGACAAATGAACAAGGCTGGCTTTAGTATCTCTTTCCCTGACGTAGCCTGTTCCCCTGTGTCCATTTTAGTTAACGGCAAATTGCATAGGCCTTACATGACGCATAAACAAGTGGCAGCGTTTCTCTAGCAGTACGGCTGTACGGTAGAAACGGCACTTGTTTCCGTCCGTTGTGTGCCTGACACAAAATCAGGCACGGGCAACAAAGCCCTCTTAACTGGACATACTACCATGTCCACACGGCCGCAATAGTGCCACCTTTAGGCCAACGTGCCACGTTGCCTGTTATGCTGACGCCAGATCGTCCATAAAATAACTTCTAATGTCCACAGCCTACAGCTATGATTAGCTTGAAACGTATTTGCCAGCTTCCAAGCAATCTACATCTACAGGAAGTTGTGAAACCAATGGGTGAATGTTTGTTGATACGTACTAGTCAATTGAAATGTGTTTCTCTCTGTAATTTTCACCGCAAACGCATTAGCTTTTTCAAATCGTGAATGATTTTTATGCTAGAACTTCTTCAAGAATCACGAAAAAGCTAAGAATGCCTTGTCTTGAATGGAGACGGAGAAACAAACAGTAATAGAAGAAAATAGAATGTTTAACGATGGATTGGGGGCAACAATAACTGCTTTTGTGTTCCGTCTGTCTGCCCCATGTATGTCCAAAGGCTACTTAGCTCTTGTGGTGATGTCACATGGGGTCACTTGAGGAATACAACCCCCACCCCACTGATCTTATGGCCTAGCACCCCAGGGCTGAGCTGCGTGCTGTGGGCCCCCTATCATGTGCAGCAGTACCGGGTCAGCCAAGGCAAACACACACCAACACCCGTCACACACACCTATCCAAACATGTGTGAAACCACACATAACCCCTACACAAATGAGACAACTAAATCCAACAAGCTCTCTCTAAACCATTGTGGAACCATTGCGGAAATTTGCTACATTCTCGTAGTATTCATCTGCTGATAATAATTGATTCATAGAATGAATTGATCTTTTATAAGATCCATTAAGGAGGCTATCATGTTTACTGTCAACGTATTGCAAGGCGCAGATGCATTTGAACACACCAACTATTGTCACCCAACTGTTCCTTTCTTTCCCCCCCTCCGACACCCAAGTCGCAACACGCATTTCGCAATGTCTGGCAAACATTAGCAAATGGACAACTGCGCATCACCTCAAGCTCAACCTCGACAAGACTGAGCTGCTCCTCATACCGGGGAAAGACTGCCCCCACATGGACCTACTCGGCTGCATCGAGAACGTTACAGTATCTCCTTTACCGACCGCGAGAAACCTCGGCGTGGTGCTGGACGATCAACTGTGCTGCAACCCCAACATCACTGCAATGGCCAGATCCTGTAGAATTGCTCTCTATAACATCTGCAGGTTCCGGCCCCTCCTCACACGAGAAGCAGCGCAGATCTTGGTCCAAGCGCTTGTCATCTCCCGCCTTGACTACTGTAACTCGCTCCTGGCTGGACTCCCTGCAATCTCTCCGCAATCAAACCCTTGCAGCGCATCCAGAACGCTGCAGCACGCCTACTCTTTAACCTACCGAAGTTCTCCCGCGTGACCCCTCTCTTCCGGGACCTCCACTGGCTCCCTGTAATCGCTCGCATCAAGTTCAAGACTTAGGTGCTGGCCTACAAGGCTGTCAGTGGAACTGCCCCCACCTACCTCCAAGCACTGGTCAATCCTCATGCCCCAGCTCGAACACTCCGCTCAATCACTTCAGCTGGCCGCCTGGTACCACCATCACTAAAAATAAACAAACATCGCTCCACCAAATCACAACTCTTCTCTGTCCTTGCACCACAGTGGTCAGGACAGCAGAATCACTGACCTGCTTCCGCAGGAGACTCAAGACCCACCTGGACTCTGAATAGCTTCACCTCCTACCCACCTTTCCTCCCCAACCCTCTCCCACCTACTCGATCAATACTTGAATCTCACCCCGTTTTTTTGAAAGCAGCTCTGTCTTAGGTGACGCAATTCTGATTATTAGTCTGATAATAATACTGTGGCTATCATTATTTATTAGTCCTTGTCGTGGTAAATCATTGGTCAATTTTTATATAATATTCGTCTTTCAAGACTATGACCATGACTAAGACTTTCACCACTATGAAATTCAGTGTATATTTTTCACCCAATAATGTGTTCATCTAAAATGTTCAATTTCGATACTGCCTTTCCTAAGATGGCCACAGCTAAGTAGCTTCATGTAACCGAACAGGAAGGGACCAAAGGCCACGGCAAACTTTGAAAATGGGCTAAAAATATCCTTCTATGGGACTTTTTGTAATAGAGGACTTAGGGCTGCCCAACTTCAACCACCACCGAGGTAATACAAAATGCACATTTTCATAGAAAAACAAACACCGCCCTGTTCTCTAACAGAGACTGCTGTCTGGGTGATTTCTATGGATTTCATGTTATGCCAAGATTTCTCACAGTCATCCTTTAAAAACATTTTCCCACAACGTGTTACATCTGGACATACAACGCCCCCAAATAAAATCAGCATGGCGGATGCCTCCCTCATGAATTTTCACTCATCACTCATGGAAATCTACTGACTCTCTCTCTCAATCTCTCAGTCTCTTTTGCTCTTATCGAAACCTACTGACTCTCTCTCTCTCAACAATCTATCTGTCTCTCTCTCTCAATTCTCTCTCTCATGGAAACCTACTAGCTTTGTCTCACATAAGCTCTCTATCTCTCAGTTTCCTTTTATCAACCAAAACACCGGTTACTCGTGCTCTCAGTTACTAGATACAGGAAAACAAAGTTTGTCTGTGTGTATTGTGTGTTTACACAACTGATCAGAAATCTTGATTGGTGGCATGCTATCGTCTGCCTGTGTGTCGCGCGCGCGCGCACACACGCACACACACAGGCACACATTCACATGTACAAGCGGGCTAGTTTGTAGCAGCGCAGCGCTCATGTTACTGCCCCCTTTTAGTAGAGCAGAGGGAAGGGGCTCAGGGTGTGGGCGGAGAATGCAGAAGAGTTGAGACAGATTTGAGGCAGTGCTTTAAAGTAGCGGAGAGTTGTGCCGGAGTGAGGCAGTGTGTGCCGTGCTGAGAATGGACAAGCAGCGTGACGAGGGGAACGCAGGCGAAGGAACCGGACGCACCGAAGGCAAATCATGTGGACTAAAGGCGCATGAGTTGAGGCTTAAGAG
>OMKP01079881.1:0-25952 GCA_900302375.1 Bathygadus melanobranchus
CACACACCACACCACACCACACTACACTACACTACACCATGCTACACTACACTACACTACACCACGCTACACTACACTACACTACACTACACCACGCTACACTACACCACACTACACTACACCACGCTACACCACACCACGCTACACTACACCACGCTACGCTACACTACACCACGCTACACTACACCACACCACGCTACACTACACCACGCTACACTACACTACACTACACTACGCTACACCACACTACACTACACCACGCTACACTACACCACGCTACACTACACCACGCTACACTACACCACGCTACACTACACCACACTACACTACACCACACTACACTACACCACGCTACACAACTGTAATTCTACGCTAAACACACACATGTGATGCTACGCTACACTACTTGTTCCAAACCCTTTGGGGTCTAAGGCACACCACGAACCGAACCAGAATTTCTGGTTTTGTAATGAAGGACCTTAACGTCTACGAGCCACTTCCATGTAACTCTCCAGCCACTTTATATTTGACCCCTGTCTAATGAGCCTCCGTCTACTCATGGAAGAGGGAAACTGTAAAGGTGTCACTGTAAGATTTATGAAGAGACAATAACCATTGACATACGAGAGCAACCGGCACTCTTGATAAACTGCAGGGCACTGATGGGCTGGAAGCGGCCATCTGCGAGATCAAAGAGTGCAAGAGCCAACTAAGAATGCGAGACCGCGAGACGGAGGCCCTGGCCCGGGAAATCAACAGCCTAGAGCTCAGGATGAACGAGCTCCTGGATGAAAACGAGGAGTTCAGGGAAAGACTAGGTGAGCACAATTGCACATAAAGCGTAAAAACCTATAGCTACAGATGCGACTCATGCATGTAAATGAGTTCCTGCTTCCCAGATGTATATCGTGTGGTTTTATTTATGTAGCCCTTCATTGCAGTTACAGTCCACAGGACTTCACAGGCCACATTATACCACAAGAAAAGAAACCCAGAGGGGGAGGTTAGGAGTGTTGTCGCTGCATAAATGGGCAGATATAATGGTGGCATAAAACAAGCCAACAAATCGATTAGTAATGAGGTCTAAATCAATCATGAAATAACTCTACTTTATCATAACCCAATTATCATGAAGTCACCTAATAACCCAATTATCATAAAGTATGATAGATTTTGAGCTCTACTAAGTTATGTTTGGATACACAAGAAGCTACAATCTGAGCAGCCGATGACAACATGACGCCATGCCCTTTGTTTCCAAGGTCTGGGCCCCAAGGAGGAAGTGGATCTGTCGGAATTCCTGCGAACCAAGAGCCTCCGACAGCGGCAGTACAAAGCAGAAAACCAGGTCCTCACCAAAGAGGTATTGACCACCGACACACGTTTCCAGCATTCAATTTGTATTGTGTCTGCATTTTTAATGGCTTTCGTTGACCTTTAACCTGTTCACCAGATCGAGCACCTGGAAGAGGAGCGTCTGGAGCTGAAGAAACAGATCCGCCGCATGGTGAAGGGCCGAGGTGAACCACACAGCTTCACTGTCCTTCGCCACCATTACAATGACACCTAACACTCATATGCTCCGGTCTGAGGTTGTAAAATGTCTAACGCAGCGTATTGCATCAGCACAAGCACCTGACAGACAAAACATCCCTGTCCTTGTTTTCCCTCTTCCTCCCGGAACACTTACTTGCTTCCACAAGTTTATTTTATTTTTTATTATTAGTTATTATTTAGTTATTTGATCAATTAATCAAGTAACTGATACCAGTTTGGTGAATCAATTCATGAATTTTGGATTTCACTGGCAGATTTCATTAACTGGTTCACCAACAACATCTAACCTATAAACGGCAGCTGTGACTACAATAGTTGGTTGAACAAACTTTTTCTGAACTTGCAAAGCCCAAAAAATGAGGTGAGGGGAAAGCTATTCACAGATTGTAGATTGTTTAAAGTGTCAGATCTCTCCGCTAATGATCCACAACCGTGTGTGGGCAGGGCTGGGGGAGTCCACCACTGGGCCGTTGGATGAGGACCATGCTGGGCCCAGTAAACTGCTCCTCCTGGATGTCCAACAGAGTGCTGAGAAGATGGAACGGAAGGTCAGCTCTTTGTGCTCCTCACACAGTGTCAAATAGAACCAGGGGTCTTCAGAACTAGGGCCCTCTACAACCAGGAGTTTTCAGAACCAGGAGCCTCTAGAACCAGGGGTCGCTAGAGCCAGGTGTCTTCAGAACCAGGGGCCTCTAGAGTAAGGGGCCTCTAGAACCAGGGGTCTTCAGAACCAGGAGCCATTAGAACCAGGGGCTTCTAGAGTCAGGGGCCCCTAGAGCCTGGGTCCATTAGAACCAGGGGCCTAATGCATGGCCTCTGTGGATGATATGAATATGAATATATGAATAGCAATCTGTTTCAGATAAAATCTCAGATGTCACTGAGATTGTAAGTGTCTCGATTGATTGTAAGTATTGATGTTTTTTTTTTATAGACTGAATGCTTGCAGAAGGAGCTGCGTGACAAGGAGCGGCAACTTGAGAAACACAAGACCCAGTCCACCCAGTTCCAGGCCAAATGTAAGTTGGTACTTTGAAAATAACAAAAAGTACACAGGGGCATGATAATGTAGTGGTTGGGTTGTTCGACTCGCAGCCGAAAGGTCCTGGGTTCAATCCCCAGTGTGTGTATATGTACCTATAGAAGCATCCTAGAGCAAGATGCCTAACCACTATGCTTCTCAATGGCATGTATCTGAATTCACTGTGATTAATGTTGTATAGAATTTCTTCTACTGCTGTCCTGTACTTTCTGCTCTGACAGGAATCTGGGATGAATAAAGTATAATCTTACTACTATTTAATCTTGCTTAATGTTTGCTTTTGACATTCAACAAGGCGAGACAAGGCAGGGCAGTTCATGTTCTCTAGGTGATTGTGACAAGGCACTCACATGTTAGTTTTCCCTCCAATTGAACAGTGGAAGAGGTGTTGAGAGTGAAGCGTGAACTGGAGGTCACACTGACAGAAGTTCTCCAAGCCATGAGGGCCAATCAGGAGCCTGGGTGTCAGGATGCTCTCTCCGCTCCCACCCTGGAGAGACTGCTCAGAGTACGTCCCCACGTCATCAACCACATCCATACTAACACACATCCCAGCCCAGTCACACCACACAAAATCACATAAGACTCCCCTGTAAGTCACTTTGGGATCCAAATGATTTAAATACAAATTGCATGTAAATTTGTCCGTGCTCAAAATGTGCTTATTCACCTCCATGTAAACAGGCCCTAGTTTTTATTGTGCTGGAACATTACTCTTTCTGGATTCTGCTCAGAGCACAACTTATACATTTACATGGCAATGCACAGTAACACAGTTCATCTGCAATCCTAAACATCCCCCACATCCCAGGCCATGGAGGGCAAAAGTTCAGCTGGCAAGCCTGAGACTCTCCTCCAGGCCCAGGTGGACCAGATGACGGGCCGGAACCAGGAACTCAGGCAGGAGCTGCGGTCGGCCCGGGAGGAAGCCAGCGATGCACTCAGTCAGCTCGCCAAAGCACAAGTAAAGGTATTGTTCTGAACCAGGACTGGCGGTGCCAAGATAAACGACAGCATGCGGACAATGGGCTCTCAGTTTCCCTGAAGGTGGATGTACAGCCGATGTGTTCTGTTGTCTTTTCCCCAAGTCCACAACTCCTATCTCGGCGAACATGATGATTGATTCAAGGTGGTTTCGAAAGGCCGAGATCAAATGCTTGTGGTGATGTGTCGCGTTTTTTGTCCTAAATTGCAACACATCACATTGATGAATGTAAACATTGTCCTCAACTTTTCATTTATCGCAATGTTACGATAAACCACCATGCCAAATGATATCCCCTATCAAAATACTGGTATTGTTACTTTATTGACTGTATTGGCCCCTGGTTCAGATTGTATTGACCATCAGTGGGTGGCAGGTGACATGTGCTGTGTTGTATTTCCTGTCTGTGTGGCGGTCAGGTGACATGTGCTGTGTTGTATTTCCTGTTTGTGTGGCGGTCAGGTGACCCAACTACAGGCTGAGGTGGACATGACGAAGCAATCCTCTAATGATGCCACAAGCTTCCGACCTTTGTCCTTGCCGGCGGATTTGGCGCCCTCGAGCACAGAGATAATAAGCACTCTGAACGAATACGCCATTCGCCTCCTCCAGGTCAATTTAATATATCTTCTTTGTTTGTTTGTGTCCAGGTATGGCCACTGCCGCTGTGCTCTGTAATAATGGGTAAAAATGTACAATTATATGTAAAAGTATCATGAATGAATGTGTAATAATGTGTATAATATTATAATACATGCACGTGTAATATTTGTGTAATAATTTGTACTAATATGCAATAACAGATATGTAACAGTAATTATGTATTTTAATAGGAGGTTAAAAACAAAGAAGAGTCCGCCGAACAGCTTACGGCTGCCCTGGAGAAGTATAAGAGCAAAGTGGGGGTCATTTTCCACCGGCAGGGTCTGCTGTATAAAGAACACATCAGGTGGGACATATTGTATCACCAGGTTCCATCTTCAAGTCCCCTCTTTGACGAGTTCTGCTGTCAAGCCATCTCTCGTATTGCTTTGTTTTCACAGTGAAAAGGAAGCATGGCAGAAAGAGAGGGAGACGTTTGCAGAGTTGAAGAACAAGTTGGAGGAACAGAGGGATGTGGATAATGTTAGAATCCAGGAATTCAACGTGAGTTGAACCTACCAACATTAAAATGGAATTATGGGTAAATTATATGCAAGGTCTAGGACATTGTAACGGCCATATAAAGTCAAGTCAATTTTATTTGAATAGCCCTTAATCACAGTTACCCCTGACCCTAGTCCCCCAAAGGTCAAGAAAGAACTTAACTAACAAGGATGAAATCTTGAGAAGGAACACAGAGTAGGGAATCCCTCCTTCCAAGGATGGTTAGGAGTGCAATGGGTGACTATATTGGTGAGGGGATGAGAATATTTTAGCCTCCTTGCCTCTCCTGAATGACAGAAATCTGAATTTGCTCTCAACAAAATGGCCACCTCTTTGAACCAGAACCTGCTGGAGATGCTACAGAAAGATCCGGAAGAGGCGCGCCGGCGGCTAGCGGAGACGGTGCGGCAGGTGACGGTGCTGCGCGTGAATGAGAAAACCCTGTCACGGCGCTACACCCTCCTCCTAGAGCAGGAGCAGCACCTCCGTAAGGAGAACGCCAAGCTGAGGGACGATAGCGGACACATGCAGGCTGCCGTCATCGAGAGGATGGGCTACCTGCAGAGATACAAGGTACAAGCTAACATGACCTGCAGAGATGCAAGGTACAAGCTAACATGACCTGCAGAGATGCAAGGTACAAGCTAACATGACCTGCAGAGATACAAGATACAAGCTAACATGACCTGCAGAGATGCAAGGTACAAGCTAACATGACCTGCAGAGATACAAGATACAAGCTAACATGACCTGTAGAGATACAAGGTACAAGCTAACATGACCTGCAGAGATCCAAGTTAACATGACTTGTAGAGCTACAAGTTAACATGCCCTGTAGGATACAAGTTAACATGACCTACAGAGATACAAGTTAACATGATCCATAGAGGTACAAGTTAACATGACCTGTAGATATACAAATTAACATGACCTGTAGATATGCAAGTTAACATGACTTGTAGAGCTACAAGTTAACATGGCCTGTAGAGATACAAGTTAACATGACCTGCAGAGATACAAGTTAACATGACCTACAGAGAAGAACTGGTTAACATGACCTGCAGAGCTACAAGCTAACATGACCAGCAGTGATACAAGTTGAACCACATGCATGTCACATCATCTGATTATTGTCAACATGTCCTGCTTTGATTCAACAAGCAGGCTGTTTGACTTGCAGGCTGGTTGTCAGCGATTTGAAACTGTGAATTTTATGTCAATGGAGATACTATCAAAGACTTCAGACGACCACAAGTCTTAAGCGCTAATGAGAGGAAACACGTTTTTTTAAATGTGTTTTTATGGGCTCTCTCTTTGCCCCTTTATGGACAGGAGAGTGAAAACAGAGTAGCTCTTATGCAACAGTTCTGGACAAGGCAGCAGAAGCCAGGAGTCAATGAAAAACACAACAGTACATTAAAAACACACAAGTTCATTAAAAACATCAGTAGGCCTTCATTGAAATCACATATACATTTAAAACACAACAGTACATTAGAAATGACATTACATTAAAAACAGTACATTAAAATACAATATTACACTAGAAACCACAGTACATTAAATTGGCACATATTGAGTCCCAGGTGCAAAGCAGCAACTTCCTGAAACCGTTTCAATTACAGCCTATACCAGGAGTTATATTATGTTCACTTAGTGAGACATGCTCACACAAACAAAATACTGTGGGACTAGCAGGTTGAGCCACCCAGTCACACCCCCAAGCTTCCTATGCATTTAGATTCACACTTCGTCCCTTGTCGCTATTTATTTTGAAGTAGTACATCTATCTTTGAAGGTCAGATAGTCAAGGTTCAAAACACCAACTACTCCCCAGTAAATCTTCAGTAACATTGAAAGAGAAAATACTGCTTGCTTTGGATTTTACTCCAAACAACACTATAAACCAGGAAGGAGGTCAGCATTGGGAGTCACACCAGCAATCCTATTTGCCAGACGACCCGCACTACCTGCTAGCCGGCTCTCTGAGCAAAAGTATTCACAGTGATGAAACTGCGGCCGGTTGAATCTTCAGCCTTTCTCCGTTGGTTCCAGGAAATGGCGGCCTACAGGATCGCAGCTCTGCAGAAGGCCTTGGACGAGAGCGTTCCCTCCTCAGACCTGGAGCGGGCCAACAAGCACTTTACGGAGTTAACCGTCAAATACAGAGATATGCTGCAGAGAGACAACCACATGGTACAGAGGACCTCCAGTCTGGAACATCTGGAGGTATTCATACATTCCAAGTTCAAAGATTTTCACTTGGAGCATCTGTTTCATTTTCTCACTCTGTTATCAGGAAACCATTTGAAGAGCAACCCCGATGCTGAAAATGTAAACCTAAGCGACAACACCACCTCTGGTCTATGCTGATATTACGAAACTTTAATCAATCCGAAAACGGCTGTCAAATATGCTTTGCTTAACGCTAGCCTTGTGAAGACAGTGAATTTGGTTTCTCTTCTCCATCCAGCAGGGGAATGTCTCGCTCCGTGAGCAGATCTCTGAGCTGATGAAAGAGCTGGAGACGACCAGGGAGAAGCTGAACACCTTGGAGCAGGCCTGGGAGCACAGCAGCAGCGTCGGTGAGCCCATGTCAATGGCGTGCAAGACTTCTTGTCTAGATCTTTCATCATTTTAAGCGAATTCAACCTCAATCATCAGTGCCCCGGCAATATCTCCCAACTGAAAATATATTTTAATGGGTTCTATTTCATTATAGCTCTACGAGCGGGCCAACTCTTGCAAGGCATGAGTCACAGAGAGAGTCTGACTCTGAGTCACAAGCTGTTCAGTCCTTCAGGCAGCTTGGCTGTGACTGCGATGCTGGGATGTGATCATTTTAAAAAGGAAGCCATGATATGTCATGGACTAATAAACTGTGGT
The DNA here is from genome assembly GCA_900302375.1 of Bathygadus melanobranchus. NCBI lineage: Eukaryota > Metazoa > Chordata > Actinopteri > Gadiformes > Macrouridae > Bathygadus > Bathygadus melanobranchus. Next base: position 7,617 of record OMKP01079881.1, read on the forward strand.
TTGGTTTATGGTATGGAAATGAGATCAGACCATTTCACGGGTCGTCTGGGAAAATGTTTTGTTCTGTACTGTAAATGTCTATTCTAATTGATTCTAAAAATATGGATATCTACAAGAAATGATTTTTGTGCGTAATGTATTGGATATGAAATGCATTGAATCAATCACAGGTTGTGTTGGTATTTTCCTCCAGTCCATCTCACCCCAGGGTGAGATGCTTGCATTAACAGCACATAAAATAAATCACGATGTGAAAGAGAAGGGAAAAAGAATCATCCAAGCCAAGAGCAGAATATTTTGGACGGCTCCTTCCATTTGTCTTCTGGCGTTCTGTAGTTGGGTGTTCCATTTTATCCTATTCATGCATATTTCTTCACATCTGGTGAAACCGGCAGGTGACGACGGAAGTGTGGACAAGGTGAGTAAGGCACTGGCCAACCGCGAGATCGCATCCTCGTCCAGACGCATCACCACGCTGGAGATGAAAGAGCTGAACGAGCGACAGAGGGCCGAGCACGCGCACAAGATGTACGAGCACGCCAGGACCTCCCTCTGGCACGCAGAGGAGCGCAACGCACAGCTGGAGGCCAAGTTTGCAGAGGTAAATACTCGTTTGTCTGTCATTCTCTCTCTCTGTGTCTTTCTTTCTGTCTGTCATTATCTCTCTCTCTGTGTATCTTTCTTTCTGTCTGTCATTCTCCCTCTTGCAGCACTCAGCTAATTAGACTTGTAAATGAAGTGCTCACATCAGTACAGTAAACAAACAACACATTTAAAGAAGCCTGGTGTGAGATGGCTCCGTGAGCCTCATGTTGCCTCCCCCTGTAGCTGTCCAGGTTGCACCTGGATGCCCAGCGTGTGGAGCGAGACCTGAGAGACCAGCTGGCGGACGGTGTGAGCAAAGCCACCAGTGACGCTGACCGCAGCCGTGTGGCCGAGCTGGAGAAGGCAGAGGCAGAGCTCCGCGTGGAGGCCTCCAGGTAAATCAACTGTGTGAGACTTATTTGAACAAAACTGTGTAGTGAAAACTGCTTTAACTGTTGTATAACCCAGTGTTTCTCAAATGGGGATATGTGTACCCCTAGGGGTACTTTCAATGATTGCAGGGAGAAAGAAGGAGTCTGCAAAAAAGATACAACTCAGACATAAACACAAAAAAGTTGTCATGTCTTGTTACATCATGTCAGTAAACCATCCAGATCTTTTCTAAGGCAAAACGATTAGCTTTGGGCTTCCCAGCTAACCACAACACTGTCCTATGTTTGTGTGGGATATCACTCTTGTGCTACAGTTTGACATTCTTGAGGCCGATTTGAGGTCCCTGCAAGGTTAATGGGAAACAAGTTCACCCCAACAACTCAGTGGAACAGGAAGCCTGGGCATGTGCAGTACTTCAGTAGATCTCTCACAACATACACAACAAACACCTCACTGACAGCTGTCACTCATGGTGAATGTAGTAGAATCCCATGGCACCCACGCATTTTTGGACTGAACCATAAATATTTCTCAAGTTACTTAGTTGTCAGGAACTTGTGGTTTCCCCCGCAGGCTCAGAGAGGTGTCTGACGTGGCCAAGATGCAGGTGTCTGTGCTAGAGGCCAGACAGCATTCCAGGGATAAGGAGACAGACTCCCTGAGGAGCCAGGTGCTGGACCTACAGGTGAGGAGATAACTCCCAGCTGTTCTCTGTATGTGTTTACCAATGATGCTAGAAGACATACATGAAATCCACCAATATGCACCTTTTGGTGGGTCGCGGTCCAGCTATGTATTTACACCACTGAGTTAGTTGTGCTGTTGCGAGATGGGTAAATAGGACATGTTGCAGATGTCACCATGTGTGTGGAAACAACATCCAGGACATCCATTTTGTTTTATTTTTGAGTGCTAGCATTGCACCAGCGCTCATCGGGATGCGGTCGACGGAGAAACATAAACAGTGATTTTGTTTCCCTCTTACTGCTACAGAAAACCTTAACTGCCCGGCGTGTGTTGAATGCTATCGTTTAAATAAGTTACATGGATGCGCATTGCGGCTGTCATTTGGTAGACAGGAAAGCAACGGTGGACCTGTGTTAGGACCTGTGTTAGGACCTGTGGTAGGACCCCTGGTAGGACCGGTGGTAGGACCGCTGGTAGGACCGCTGGTAGGACCCCTGGTAGGACCCGTGGTAGGACCCGTGGTAGGACCGCTGGTAGGACCGCTGGTAGGACCCGTGGTAGGACCCGTGGTAGGACCCGTGGCAGGACCTGTGGCAGCGTCGGCTCTTCACCGGAGTCACTGGCAGAGGAACCAGCTAGTTCTCCAGCCATGAGAGCAGTGGGCCTCACTGTCACATCCACTGGAAATCCTTTAATATGAAGGCTTTCAGTTATGGTTCTGCAGCTGGCAGAGGTAATTTAGTATAAATTACTACATGCCACAGAGGCGGAGAACAGGGCTTTTGATGAAACAATGCTAGAGTTTTGTTACAGAGGATGAATGTACCTTAGTACTGATCTGGGAGCTTTGTCGGTATCGCCCGAGAATATAACCATGGCCGTCATGACCATAAAGATTTTGAATGGAGCCCCCACAATACTGTCAGAGTCAATTAGGAACAGACTGAGAGAGAGAGCATGCATGCACTAAAATAAAACACACGCATCTGTAGCGTAGGCTCTGGTGTGTAGTCCTGATTGTAGTGGTCGAGGGGGGGAAATGAGTGCCAGTTCAAGTACTTGACATCCTAGCATCTGTGCGCTACTCTTCAGTATTGGTGCATGATTGTGGGGTCCTCTGTTCCTCTGGGACTTTTCCAGTTGAGTTGAGGACCGTACCACACAATCAAATATGTGGCTTTTGTTCTGACATCATTTCCTTCTGCCTACTGTTCTCTCTCTGTAAAGGCTCTTCTGCCTTCTGTCTTCTGCCTAGTCTCCCAAGTAAAAAAAATGCGATCTGAGCAGTCGTAACAGTCGCAAAGGTCCATTGGAGTAGGCCGTTGTCAAAACCTTGTCACACTCTCTTGAGGAGTTTGCAACCAATGGACAACTAGCTGAAAGTAGCAGACTTCTTGAGAATTTCCCCCGTTAAACAACTTAATACATTTTAATAAAAAAAGTTCATGTTGACACTTTTTTCGTTTTCAACTGAAAACAGTGATTTTAGTGTTTACTTACCCTTTACATCTCCCTACACCCACCCACTCATCCCCCTCCCTGTCTAGTCTCAGTCGGACGAGAAGGCGCTGCTGGGCCGCCTCCACCAGCAGGTGGTGTCGCTGCAGCTCAGCGAGGCGGCGGCGCTGGGACGGGTGCAGGCCCTGACCGCCCGCCTCCACACCCTGGAGGCCTACAAGCTCCGGGCCGAGCAGCGCTTGGACGCCGGCCAGCATGCCCTCTACCTCGCAAGGCAGGACGGGCGCAGCCGCGCGCGCCACCTGCGCCAGACCGTCCAGGAGCTACGCACACGGTTCGCTGGGGCACTGCCACTGGCCCAACAGGAGAAGTTCTCCCTGACGCTGATGGGCCTGCAGGAGGAGCGCGCCAAGGCCCAGCGGGAGCAGCAGGAGGCGCAGGAGCAGAGGAGGAGGGCGGAGGGGCGGGCTGAGGAGCTGGAGCTGAAGCTGAGCGGTCTGGAGGAGCTCATCGCCACACTGAGGGATGCCAAGGGAGCCCAGAAGGTGAGGAGGAGGGGAGAGGAAGGGGGGGGGGTCTATCCATCTCAATCTATCTGTCTATCTATCTGTACCATCTCTCTATCTCTATTCATTTATCCATACCATCTCTGTCTCTATCCATCTCTAGCTCTATCCATCTATCTCTCTATTGCTATTAATCTATCTCTCTCTAACCATCTATCTCGCTAATTGTTCAACTACCCATCTATATATCTGTATCATCTATCTATCTCTCTAGCCATCTATCTAGGCGGCAGTAGCTCAGGAGGTAGAGCGGTTGTCTGGCAATTGGAAGGTTACTGGTTTGATCCCCGGCTCCCCCTAGCTAATTGTCGAGGTGTCCCTGAGCAAGACACCTAACCCCAACTGCTCCCGACCAGCTGGTTGTTACCTTGCATGGTTGACACGACCGTATGTCGCTAGCGCTTTGAATAAAAGTGCTATATAAATGCAATCCAATCCAATCTATCCCACTATATCATACATCTCCCTCACCATCTATCTATCTGTATCTATTTATCTATCCATCCATTTGTCTGTCTCTATATCCATCTCTGTAACAAGGTGAAGGAGTGGCACAGGAGGGCAGAGGAGGTACGGCTGCAGGAGCTGCGGCGGGGCAGGGAGCTGGAGGTGCAGAAGGAGGAGATCAGCTACCTGAAGGGTCTGGTGGAGCGGCAGGAGCTCTCCCTCCGCACCCTGGAGGAGGAGTTGGTCACGGAGCGCACGGTGGGACATGCACGAACGCACGCATGCACACACACACTCCTCAGCGTCTCTAGTGTAAAGGATACCTATGCTTACACACACACACACATGCACGCACACACACAAAATCAGAAGAATTCAGCCTGCATATCCCACTTCCTCCCATCTCTTATCTTATCTCATGATATAACTGGGTTAGTGCATAATAAATTGAATCGGCTGTACGGAAACATCTGTGGCTTCACAAATCAAGTATGAAGCCATCCAACAAAGCGGCATTTGAGTTGGGAGTTTCCATGCGCCATCCGGACATATGAATCCTATAATGTTTGAGATGGGTGTCAGAGAGAGGGCAGCCCAGTGTCTGTGGCTCGCCAGGTATCACAGCAGCAGTGGGTCCCAAGGCCGAACTTCACAGAACAGCAGCAGTGCGGTTTGGGGTTTCCTCTTCGCCAAAAAAGAAACATTATTAAATATAAGAGGAGCATGGTGTGAAATGATACTCCCGCTCACTCATAACACACACGTAGATAAGAGACATGATGTGTTTCCAGCTTTGGGAGGAGCGGCAGGTTGCGTGGGAGCAGAGAGAGTTGGATCTGGAGAAGCGGCTGGATGCCTTGGAGATGCCGCAGCAGGAGGTCCTGGGAGCCGCTCTACAGGTGTGGACACACCTGTGTGTTATTATTAGTGTGGTTATTATTATTGATTTCATCGATGATGCATCATCATATGAGTTAATCACCGCTACAGATGGAAACAGGCAGGGAACACAGATGTACTGCTTTATAGCACATAGCAGGCGCCTCATTTATTATTTATGAGGTATTATTATATCAGTTACACTCGCTGTTACTCGTGGCAGCACGCGAGGAGGGAAAATATAACACTGCTTTATTGCACATGCTGGTCTATTATATCACATGTCAAGAACAATGTTGAAATCCCTTTATATGTTATCATATCAGTTGCCAACCACACACTCACACACCAACATCATGTTACTGATGGAAAAATGTGGTCACTTAGCCATGTAATTAGTTGATCATGGTAGACGAATTACATCGTACACAAATTAATGTAAATATCGTTAATTAATAACATGCAAAGTATGTTCTAACTCCGCCATTTTGGTTCAGGTAGGTGTTTTTGTTGAATTTACTTACAGAGGATAGAAGGGAAATGTGCTGTATATTATTTGAGTTAACGATGGGCATGTGGCATGGAGTACTTCGGGAGGTGTTTAGTGTGTGTGTCTGTGTGTGTGTGTGTGTGTGTGTGCATGGTTATGCAGGCTGAGCAGCAGGACTTCCTGCCAGACCCCAGCTGGCCGGTGGCCCAGCAATTAGAGTTTGCCCTGAGGAAACTGGGAGAACACGTCCACACCATCCTGGACACACAGGCCTCCTGCAGAGCTCTCGAGGAGGTACAACCATGTGTTTACTCACTCAGCACACAACTCCAAAACAACATGGAGTCCATTTTAACGCATGAAGGAGCAGTTAGACGGAAGACATTGGAGGTTTGTACCCAGAAGCTCTCAGCTGGGAGTCTAGTACACTAAAACCACTAGACTACCCGGCCACCCTGATCCATGTTCTATTTGACTGTCTTTTTTGCAGATACAAGCTTCATGAACACAATTGAGAGAGCCAATCACTGATCTGCAGCTACTCAGAAATCTATATAATACTGATTTGTCTATGTTTGAAGTCCTTGCAGTCCCATGCTGAGGAGGTGTTTGTTCAGTGTCTTCTTGAAGGCATGGCTTGATGTGACATCAGAGAACAGCAGTGTTGGCTGTTGAACAGCAGGCTCTTCAATGTTGTTAAGGTTCCTCCATATTGATTATATGCGTTTCAACACTCCATTCCAGTTGGTGGCGGTAATGCACCCTAACGCTGTTTGCTAACCACGATAAATCAAATAGAAGAAGTCGAAGCATTGTCTGGCAACTGGAAGGTTGCTGGTTCGATCCCTGGCTCCCCCTAGCTAAGTGTCGAGGTGTCCCTGAGCAAGACACCTAACCCTAACTGCTCCCGACGAGCTGGTTGTTGCCTTCCATGGTTGACACCGCCGTCGGTGTATGAATGGGTGAATGTGAGGCAATGTAAAGCGCTTTGGATAAAAGCGCTATATAAATAATCCATTTACCATTTACCATTTAGGTTTAACCCGCATCTCGTACCTGCGTACTTTGACCAAGAATTTCGTAGTTGGTGGTACTCAAAATGTGTGCAGGTTGGCTGGGTCCATTTTGTTATCTGGAGCATGCGCAGTCGGCTTGCTATGCGCATAGTTCATGGTCACAAATTTTGGGCTGCGCGCAGACGCCCTCGACAAGGCTTGGCTTGGTGGTAACCTCCAAGTGGTTCCACCTTGGACATGAGCTGAGGGTAGCAATGCTCTCACGTCTGCTGGACAGCTGGGAGTGTGCATCTTGAAAAGAACACTTGTTGCAGCAACTGTTCCATGATGGCTCATCTTAGTGATGGTATAATCCTTTAGGGCATAGTCCTCATCCACACCAAAGATCTTGTGCCTCTGGATGATATCCAATTGCCTAAGAGTGGTTTGTGAGGCAAGGCAGGAGTCCTCCATGTTGCTCCACCTGGGTTTTGTAGACGTTGGCGCTGCCTCAAGGATCAAGTGGAACCAACCACAGACACTCCAGTGTGTTTTCCTGGCCGTCGTTAGTTTATCAAGGTGATAACTGTGTTAGGTGATAACGAGTAAGCTTTGACAGCTGTGCTCTTTAATGTTGCTTTGGTTACAAGTGGGTGAATTTAGAAGTGATTTAAACACACACACACACCCCGACTACAGGGAATCTAGATACAGGTAATTCATAAGCAGGTCAGGATGAGGACGCCTTGCTCAAGGATAGCTCTCTTCAGCACACACACATAATCTGAAGAATTCAGCCTGCATATCCCACTTCCTCCCATCTCTTATCTTATCTTATCTCATGATATAACTGGGTTAGTGCATAATAAATTGAATCGGCTGTACGGAAACATCTGTGGCTTCACAAATCAAGTATGAAGCCATCCAACAAAGCGGCATTTGATTTGGGAGATTCCATGTGGCATCCGGACATATGAATCCCATAATGTTTGAGATGGGTGTCAGAGAGAGGGCAGCCCAGTGTCTGTGGCTCGCCAGGTATCACAGCAGCAGTGGGTCCCAAGGATGAACTTCACAGAACACTGCCAAATTACTTTACACATACATGGTTTTAACACACACCTGCCGGCCAATCAGAATAGAGTATTTGCCCAGACCATGGTATAAATGCTATTTAACGATGCTGGCTGTATAAGGCCATGTAATGCCTCTGCTTCGTAGAGGTTGAAGGAGAGCGAGGAGGCACTACGCCAGGCCCAGCAGAACGTGCTCTCCAGGGACCGGGTCATCAACGAGCTGAGACTCAGGCTACCTGCCACCGCTAGCAGAGAGAGGCTGCTGGCCGACCTGTCCCGGCCCCCAGGGGAGGAGGGTCCTGTGGAGAGCCAGCCAGCCCTCCAGGTGGCCCACCACACCATCGGGAGCCTGCAGGGACGCTTGGAGCAGAAAGAGGAGGTGGTGAAGAAGTACCAGGAACTGCTGGCCAGAGCCAGACGGGTAACCAGGACTCCAGGATGTGTTGTTGTTGCACTGAAATATTCATAGGCTATAGTGCTGGTGTTCAGGAAGAGAAAAAGGCAGAACATCAAGGAATACGTGGATGGAATAAGTGCAGCTTTTTGTTGGACTAGAGTAATGTAAGTAAAGTGTTGTATTTTAAAAAATACTCAAAAAGAACTAGTTTGTCACAGCCAATACAGAATGATAGACTGAGAGACAGATCCCATAACAATGTTCATGTTATCGTCCTATCAGCTCCCTGTTCATTATGTCTCCTCCTCCCTGACGTCTTCAGAGAACTACAGAATGCTCAGTGGAACAAAAGGTAAACATCGCTGATCCCCAGTTCTGGACATTTTGTTCTCCCAGGAGCAGGAGGAGGTGAGCAGGAAGCATGAGGAGGAGGTGAAGGCCCTGCATCAGAAGCTGGACCTGTACTCTGACACCTCGCTGGACCGCTTCAAACAGAACACACTGGTAAGTGTGTGTGTGTGTGTGTGTGTGTGTGTGTGTGCATGCATGCAGTCCAATTGTTCAGCTTGTTAACAATGGTTACATCAGCAGCAAGTCAGCAACACCTAATCAATATCCCAACAAATTCGTTTTCAATGTTTCAATGTTGTTTACAAGCTGTTGCAAATCACTAAAACTTGATTTGTTACCAGATCATTAATACGTCCGATAAAGTATAAAGCATCTCCTTGTAGCTCGTCTACTTTCCAATACACGGCATGAAGATGGTGCTTTCACTTCTTCTTCTCCACCTCTGAGTACATCAGTGTGGTACCAGTTGTGGAAACATCATTCAGCTTGGATGGAACCTGGTTTGGGGTTAATGGCGGCGGTGGCCATCTTGCAGGATCTGCTGAAGAAGCCGTCCCTCAGCACGGCCACCTCCAAGCATCTGGTGCGCCTGGCGGAGATGGAGCAGACAGTGGTGGAGCAGGACGGCTCCCTCGCCGCCCTCACCGAGAGGCTGAGGGCGGCCGCCGCGGACGCCGAGCGACAGAGGGTTGCCATGGCGACGCAGGTCAAGAAACACGAGGTCGAAGTGTCAAAGTAAGAGCTGGCTTTTTTTTGGTTTTTTGCCGTAGTGCTGAAATAGGCTGAATAATGGTAATAAAAGATGAACAGTAGTCTGCACAGGCTTTTCTCAGAGGACAATATGTTTTTGCTTTACTTTCAACCGGATTCAGCAAGAGTAAATAGAGCAAGAGCATCTCTCTGATTTAGTTTTTTTAACAATGTAAGGCAGCGCCCGTATTTAGAAATATGGCCAGGGTGATATTTTTTTTTGCGAGACGCAATAAATGATGCAAACCTGAATATCTGCATGGCCTCTTGCTCTGATGGCTGGATCAGAATTTTGAAAGATGTGATAAGTCAGATGATAACCAGACACTAAAACCAAACCAGATAGACCATACCATTGCAGGTAACCCACTTTAATAATAATGGCAGATGTTTGTCAGTTGACCGTTGGAGTGCCAAGTGATGTCACATTGAGTCAATCAGGAAATGTGGTTGCAGTAATTGGTTGCTTGTGTTTGGTGCTGTGCCTGGGGGAATTAGTTTTCTCATTCACTTTACCTGATCTCACTGTGCCAAACCTCATTTCGCAATCCTGGGAACTGTGCTAGGCTCAACATGATTTGGGATAACAAGACTTGAACTCACATCTAGCTCAACTGGTAGTTTGGCATTGACACCGCAAGGGTTGGGGGTTCAGAAATCAGCTAGACCTCAGAAAACTTGAGGAATATAGATGCCAAGTATGATTTTTCTCTATTTTTTGTATTGAATTGGAGAGACACGCACATCCAAACTGGACTGTCATAGAAGTGCACATATACAATTCTAGCTGACAAAGTAAATTAACAAGCTAACAATATTCCACAACAAGCTAACAGAATAAAGTGACAAGCTAACAATATTCAACAACAGAGTAAAACCATAAAGCAACAAGCTCACAGTAGCCTGTAGCTAACAGAAAAGCGTGGATGTTTTTGTCCAGGCTGGAGGAGCGGCATGCGGCCCAGGTGAAGGGGCTGGCCGGGGACTGTGAGGAGCTGAGAGCCCAGGCTGCCCGGACGGAGAAGCAGCTGCAGCATCTCCACAGCGAGCTGGAGGCCCAGAAGGAGGCCAACGTCCGCTCGCCCAGCAACACCATGAAGAACCTGGTGGAGCGCCTCAAGGCCCAGCTTTCCCAGAAAGAGAAGCAGCTCAAGGTTCACTTTGTCCCTTTCTGTTACTGAAAGGATTACTGAATCACAAGACAAGCATAATCCCAGCACTGGGATTATTCTTGACAGTTTCAATCGTGTGATCTGATGTTCTATCAAATAATTTCATGCCTGCCATCTTAGTACTTCATGACCAAACATTCTAGAATAACCAAGCGACCGGTTGTTACTATTCTGATTATAATGGTGAAAAAGCACCAACATGTCAGCTTGGAATGTGCGATCACATGAAACCCTCCAATATATATAGGAGGGTTGTATCTACAGTCAGGTCCATAAATATTTGGACATTGACACAAGTTGAATCATTTTGGCTCCGTACACCATCACAACGGATTTGAAATGAAACAATCAAGATGTGCTTTAAGCTTTAATTTGAGGGTATTTACATCCGGTTTACATCAGGTGAACGGTGTAGGAATTACAACAATTTCTATACGTGGTCCAATTGACTGCTCAGCTGACACCTGGCCATGGAACTGTGAGCTGTTCCATGGCCAGGTGTCAGCTGAGGAGCCAATTGCAGGTGTATGTTATTCCCTCGTTATTTTATTCACAAGGAGCAGATAAAAGGTCTAGAGTTCATTTCAAGTATGGTATTTGCATTTGGAATCTGTTGCTGTCAACTCTCAATATGAAGACATTAGGTGGCCAAATCAACTGTTTGGTACATTCTTAAAAAGAAAGAACGCACTGGTGAGCTCAGCAACACCAAAAGACCCGGAAGACCACGGAAAACAACTATGGTGGAGAAAAACCCCTTCACAACAGTTGGCCAGATCAAGAACACTCTCCAGGAGGTAGGCGTATCTGCGTCAAAGTCAACAATCAAGAGAAGACTTCACCAGAGTAAATACAGAGGATTCACCACAAGATGTAATCCATTGGTGAGCCTCATACCACCTCATCAGTGAAGCATGGTGGTGCTAGTGTTATGGCGTGTGACTGCATGTGACTGCTGACAAAAGCAGCAGGATGAATTCTGAAGTGTTTCGGGCAATATTATCTGCTCATATTCAGCCAAATGCTTCAGAACTCATTAGACGGAGCTTCAAAGTGCAGCTGGACAATGACCCGAAGCATACTGCAAAAGCAATCAAAGAGTTTTTTAGAAGTTCGGCAATGGCCAAGTCAATCACCTAACCTGAACCCAATTGAGCAAGCATTTCACTTGCTGAAGACAAAACTGAAGGGAAACTGCCCAAAGAACAAGCAGGAACTGAAGACAGTTGAAGTAGAGGCCTGGCAGAGCATCACAAGGGACGAAACCCAGCATCTGGTGATGTCTATGGGTTCCAGACTTCAGGCTGTCATTGACTGCAAATGATTTGCAACCAAATATTAAAAATGGCAATTTGATTTATGATTATGTTACTTTGTCCAATTACTTTTGGTCCGTTAAAAAGGGGGGGACCACATATACAATTTGTTGTAAGTCCTACACCATTGAACTGATTTGGATGTAAATACCCTCAAAGTTGAAGGTCTGCACTTAAAGCACATCTTGATTGTTTCATTTTAAATCCATTGTGGTGGTGTATGGAGCCAAAATGATTCAACTTGTGTCAATGTCAAAATATGTATGGACCTGACTGTATATTCACTGCAAGTCATCTCCTAAACAACTAAATCATAAAACAGCAAAGAGAAATGAATGCGGACAGCAGACAGTGCCCAAGGGCTGTTATTGTTACGTCTCCATAACATTTACATTAGATTTACATTTAGAGCATTTGGCATTTGACGCTTTTATCCAAAGCGACTTACAATAAGTACATTTGTCGAAAGAGGGAAACAATATATCGCTGATGGTACAGTACAATTTGACTAGAACAAGTTTCAAGCATTCCTGATTGCCAGGTCAATAGAACAAGTTACAAGCTTACAATTGCTAGGTTGGCTCCTTACTGTACAACAGCAGGTAGCCAGGATAAGATGCTACACAAAGTTTAAAATTTAGCGATTCTGCTGTCCTGACATCGGTCGGGAGCTCATTCCATAACATGGAAGGCCTTTCATCACATGGAGGTCACAGGTCGGGGAACGTGAACCACATGGTACTAATCAAGTCTGGCACCCTATCTGTCTCCACATCCACACCCCCTACCCTCCCCAGGGGCTCGGCAAGGCACTGCTGGAGCTGCGGTCGGAGATGACGGCCCTGGCGGAGCAGCAGATTATCTCCAGCGCGGTGCAGAGAGAGGAGAGCTTCAACGTCCAGACACTGGTGGACAAACACACCAAGGAGCTGAAGGTGAGCGAGAGGACGAACATAAGGATCATTGTACGTGTCATCGTACACAGAGCCCCGTGTCGGATGTGTCTTGATTAAGGACATGAATGTATCGTCTTACTTTTGTTCAGTCTGTAAAATAAGTGTTGAAGCCAATGAATATCATGCCTGCATGTGAGAACCCATCTTGCTCGTACTACAACTGTAAAAACGATGGAAGAAAGTACGCTGATGTATGTCATGTATTGGCTGGAAAACAGTACATACTGTATGCCCATAAGGTAACATTCCCATGATGGACAGTTCAGGTATCTGCTGGGGAAAAAAATCGTCTAGTCATTTCAACATCTGCCTTTCCTCAGCTGCGGGTGCAGGAGTTGAACAAGGAGTTGCAGTCTGCGAAGGAGTCAGCCAAGACGGCCCGGGGTAGGGAGGAGGCCCTCAAGGAGGAGATGGAAGAGGTGCGTGGCGACCTGCAGTGGAGCCAGAAGACTCAGAGCCGACTGCAGGCAGAGAAGGACCAGAGAGACCAGGAGATCCAGGAGCTCCGGCAGCGTATTAAGAGGCTGAGCAGTGGCCTGCAGGTACGCATCAACACCACTCTAAGGGGGGTGCCATACCATGTGGCCTCTGAAGCCCTTTGAGACTAACCTGCGGGCTATTAGGGTTGTACAAACACAATGGACTTGACTTGAGTACACCCACGACCACGGTTCACGGTTGACTCATTTAGGCACTTTTATCCAAAGATTTCAGATACATGGCAGGTATGGGTTCGTTGCTCAATCATGGAGGCTGGGGATGCTGCTTAATCATTGGCCTGGGAGTCAAACACCCTCACCACTAAAGACTACCCTGCCCTGCTTCGTGGAAAGTTTTAATACGCTCTGAGAAACAACACAAATATGGTTATTCATAGTTGTATATCGTTATTTTGTTTATTATTTATTTGTAGCAAACAAGCCTGCCACACGCCACATCAAGTGGCTTTCTTTAAAGGTTCCCCCAAACAGCAGACACAGGAAGGTGGTGAAGAATCCGGTTTATTTTAAGGTTTGCATATGAAATGGACAGAGCAGATGGTAACAGTGCTAGTGCTCCCGAGTGTGTGTGGTGGTGGCTGGTTTAACCTGTGGGCCTTGATTAGGCAATGGCCCACAGGTGTGCAGCCTCACCCAGTCAAACGAATCAATCAGTGACTCTGGCTAGGTGAGACTGCTTAAACCAGCCACCAACCACACACAATGCCACATTATTACAACGATGCGACAGCATAAGAACACGCTTCCTGCACAGCTCTGGAGACACACACACACACACACACACACACATACACACACACACAGATTAGCAGCATAGCAGCTCTGATCCAACATCAGCAGACAAACAGCCAAAGTAAACCACCGTTATGGGATGTTGAAAATGTTTTGCTTCCCTCTGGAAAACACTTCAGAATGAATTCAACCAGCACAGATTACTTTCATCCTTTATAAAAATTAATTCTATAAATGTACTCTACTGGTTGTGACAACATAAGCACTTAAATGGGCCCATTTTAAATTCGACCTGATAGTCAAACACATTTCTAAAAGGTGATGCACATCTCTGAAAGGTCTGGTGGCTCAGAGGTTAGCACTGCTGCCTCACACCAAGAAGGTCCTGGGTTTGAGACCACTGCCACCTGGAGGCCTTTCCACTCTGGCCTTTCTGTGTCGAGTTGAGTGCATGTTCTTCCCATGTCCACATGGGTATCTTCTGGGTGCTCCGGTTTCCCCCACTCCACAAAACATGCAAGATAACACTCCTACCCTGCCCATAACCAAGGCAAGGCACTACACGGTGTGGAAGCCCACTGCTCTGAGCACAGGGTGGGTCAAATGCAGAGACTGAATGTCCCACGTGGACTAATAAAGTATATCTTCTTTGTTTTTCATAATCGCACAAGATAAGGTGGACTATTTTATAACTGAACGGTTCTATTTCTATTGATGAAATTTAACCCACAGAACCGGGTGGAGGTGGACAGCCGGGGGTCCACGGTGGAGAACCTCCAGAGGAAGATCAGGAAGTTGGAGTCAGAGCTGGAGAAGAGGCCTTCCTCCCCGGAGAGGAGTACAACGACCAAAGACAAGGACAACAAGGTTCAAGCCGAAACTTCACCTCATGAGCCTTATTCACCTTTAGCATGTTGGTTCGAAATGCTAGCTCTGTGGGATTCCGCATTCAGTTTCCCCACTCAGCTAGCTTTTAGAAGCAAAGTGGAACCAAGATGGCCTCTGGATGAATGGGCGAGAATATGAATTCAGTGTTTCTAGCTAGCCCTAATGGAATGTTATGGTGTATGATGATGAAGTCATTCAAAACCATTCAAAATAATTGTTGTATTGTATTTTGTATTGTATTATGTTTTTTCCTACTTTGTATTGCAACTGCTGCACAACAATTTCCCTCGGGATAAATAAAGTTTTATCTTATCTTATCTTATAAAACTGCAGCCCACTAAAACAGATTGTGGCAATTACTACATGTCAGTCACTCAAAAGTGTGTATGGCAGACCCAAGATTTCAATTGTTTGGTTTTTAATATATACATAAATATTCAATGTTCTGTTTTTTTCTCTGACAGTCCAAAGAAGAGGTTATGCGCTGGGAAGAGGCTAAGAAATGGCAGACGAGGGTGGAGAAAGTACGGAATGGACTCAAGGAGAAAGAGGGGGAGGTGGAGGCTCTTTCCAAACAGCTCTGCACTCTCAAAGAGCTCTACGCCAGGTGAGTGTGTACCTAAAGGCCAAAACACACCAAAGCTCAAATGTTGAGCGCAAATATAAACTGAGCTTCCTTACGTCCTCGTCTCCACACTGGAGGCGTATTATTATTATTATTATAACCTTTATTTAACCAGGTTAGTCTCAATGAGAGTAAAATCTCTTTTCCAAGAGAGACCTGGCCAAGATAAGGGTTAGGGTTAACATAAATGGTAAATGGACTGCATTTATATAGCGATTTTATCCAAAGCGCTTTACATTTGCCTCACATTCACCCATTCATACACTGATGGCGGTGTCAACCATGCAAGGTAACAACCAGGTCGTCTGGAGCAGTTAGGGTTAGGTGTCTTGCTCAGGGACACCTCGACAATTAGCTAGGCGGAGCCGGGGATCAAACCAGCGACCTTCTGGTTGCCAGACAACCGCTCTACCCCCTGAGCTACTGTTGCCCTCATCACAAATCACAAATAAACATTTAGGCAATAGCAATAGACACTGCAATCAAAGTGTAAGTCAATTAGAGTGCTCAGAGAATCCTATTATCAATCAGAACATGTGCAGGTTTGTATAGACTCAACAACCATTGACTTGACAATACATTTAAAGTCTGTACATGAGACAAGGTCCAGGGGTTTAAGCTGATTCTGCAGTCTATTCCAAGCAGACAGTGCAGAAAACATAATGGCCTTCTTGCCCAAATCAGTCCTAGCTTGAGGGACAGTCAAGGATAGTAGCCTGTGACCTCAATCCGTATGTGCCATGTTTTTGAGACATAAAGACAGTACCTACCTAAAATTGCCTTATAGATAAAAATATACCAAGTCTATGAGTTGACAGAATACAATGTACAATGATGAGTGAGGGCTCTGCAGTTTGTCATGAACCTCAAAGCTCCATGATAAACAGTATCCAGCGTACGCAGACATTGAGATGATGCATTCATGCACAACAGATCACCATAATCAAGAACAGGCAAGAATGTGGCATCAACCAGTCCCCCACAAAATCCCACGCGGATTTAGGCATAGACCCCAAACCGTGCTCCGCAATGTGTGTGCAGAAGTGTTCAATGATTAACATGGGAGCTGATTGAAAGTGGATGTTTGCTAAGCTTGGCTTTTGGCATGGTTCAGCCTTGTTGTGTGTGTGTGTGTGTGTACGGTTCAGCCTTAAGACATCCAATGGTTCTAGAGACCAGCATGCTGTTCTCATTCTTCCCACTTCTCGTATCTTCTGTCTTCACTGTCTGTACATGAAGATGCAAAAAGCCTGTAGAAAATGAAAGTGTACACTATGTTCCTTCTTATTTGTCAGATTGTAGTTATCCATGTGTCGCCAATGTCACTACTCACACCACATTTGTTTGAAAATCAAAGGCAAATAAAAAATGTGTAACTCACTGGTGGAACCCCATTTGAGATTTTGCTACCATCAGTGGCATCAAGTCAGTGGGGATTCTAGGGTCTAAAGGGGCCCCAGGCAGAGAAACCCATCCCAACCCTACCTAACCCTTTATAACTGATGTTCATTGTCATTACATTACTAAACCCCCTATTAAATAATCAAGACATCAAAAAGCATGTACAGAATCTTAGAGTTTAAGAGTTTTATTTTCAGAACAAATGTAGACAATTAAAATAAATCTCTTAAACCGAAAATATATATAATAAGTCTCATGGATAAATTATTACAAATGATTAAAACATGCATGGTATTCTTGGGGTCTGAGACACTTGGTATGGACAGCAGCCATGACCTCCAGTCATTTAGGCCTACAAGGCATTAAAATGTTCAGGCTGGTTAGGGCTGTGTCCACTAGGGGGAGGAAAGAAGCTTTTTGCCTGTGATAAAAGTGACAGTTGCTATGTCTAGCACGTGAACACGTTAGGGGTTTAAGTCACGTGTGCTTGATGAGCGCAGACTGGAGCAAGAAAACAAGAGCCTGCTGAGGAAGACGAAGGCCTGTGGCGTGACCGCCGACCAGGTGGTGGGTGTGAGGAGCGTCGAGACGGAGAAGGAGCTGGAGGAGCTGAAGAGGAGGAACGGCGATCTGGAGGCTCAGATCGTCACTATCAGGTAGGATCATGTTATATCGCCCTCAAGTAGCATCATGACAAAGAGATAAATTAGAGAAAGAGAAATGTTCTGTATCTCCCCCAACAGCTATTTATTTTATTATTTATTTAACCTTTATTCATCCAGGTGAGCCACGCTGAGACTAAAACATCTTTTCCAAATGCTGACCTGAGCAATAAAGCAGCAGGAAACGTTTACAGACAAGGACAACATGAAAAAGACAATAACACACTCACAATACATGAAACGTTGAGCGCAATGACAACAATCCAGACTCAAACTCAAATTGTCTATAGGAAATAAAGTGGAAGGGAAGGAAGTCATTCAATGGTTAATGGTGCTATATGTAACAAATGTACTGTACTAAATTATAAAATGACCATGCTATGTCATCAGAGATTAAGGACAAATGTATAGGAAAATTAAAAAATGAATTGCTACAGTATGTTCTCCTTTCAAATGTGAAAGAAATTCTGTGCTGGAGCCGTCTGTGTTGGGTTTGGTCTGTGAGGTTCACTACTCTCCCAGTACCCCGGGTTGCCAGATATGAAACAAACAATTGTCATTGAATAGAAAACACAAACAAAGCAGAAACGGTCCACATATAGTTTTAAGTCTTAATGTTGGAGCCCTGATCGCCAACCAAAACAACCAAAAGAGCTGACAATGTATGTGTGATGCATTTTTCTTGAGTGTTAAGTCTAAGTCTGTATTGTCTGTCCACATGTCTGTTGTGATGGCAAGCCCCCCCCTCATCCTGTAACACTGTTTGAAGGGTATCCACAAGTGCTGCTTTTCAGTCTCTGCTTGCTTCTTCGACCGATCACACACAGTCTGTCAATGTGGGAGAACAGCATTGGCATCAACTGCTCCATAACCTGCTCCAAAGTCCCTGGGCTTAAGTAGTAAACCCGTGGCCTGAAATTATATCAAAGGGACGAATGTCTGCACAGCAGAAGTCAACACTGTCATAAAGGGCACGGTGGCTCAGTGCGTAGCACTGTTGCCTCACAGCA
>OMKP01079882.1:0-35341 GCA_900302375.1 Bathygadus melanobranchus
CTTTAACCCCACCCCTCCTGGATCCTTAGCACTTCCATATTTGTATGTCTTGGCTCTTTGTAGGATCTTGTACGCTGGTATGCCCCGGCACTTGAAATATAACTTAGCTTGTGTAGCATCTTATCCTGGCTACCTGCTGTTGTACAGTAAGGAGGCAACCTAGCAACTGTAAGATTGTAGACTTGTTCTATTGACCTGGCAACCAGGAATGCTTGTAACTTGTTCTGTTCTAATTGCACTCTACCTTCAGCGATATATTGTTGTCTCCCTCTTTCGACAAATGTGTTACTTTTTTGTAAGTCGCTTTGGATAAAAGCGTCTGCCAAATGCTCTAAATGTAAATGTAATAATAATAATAATAATAATAATAATAATAATAATAATAAGAAGAAGAAGAATAAGAATAATAAGAATAATAATAATAACAATAATCATCGTCAATCATTAATCAACTTGTCGTTATACACACATCCAGACACCATGTATGAGGGAATTTATTGCGCTGCAAAGGGCAGAGCTACAAGTCAGCTGGGTAGTCAGTCACATATATTTACAAAAGAATAAGAGAATATAACAGCGGTCCGGTATTGAGGAACATAGAAATAAGTGACTTCAGTTTAATAATAGATAATGTCGTAGAACATAATAATAAGACGGTAAGACGTCCAGTGGATGTTCTTTGCACAGATCACGCCTGGACCTGCGGGGCCTGGTGATGGTGAGGCCTCTTCCCCAGCAGTGGAGCATGGCTTAGGTTTACTTTCTGCGGCGGGCTGCGGCTCCCTTCTTGCTGCTGCAAAGCGCCAATAGCGCGAAAAAAAATGGTTAGCAATGCAATACCGAAGTGCCACCTAGTGCCATTCCACAGTTACAACCACCAGACCCAGGGAGAGAAACATGACTAAAATATGAATATCCCCAACTGGATGCTGATAATAATAGCATGTTGCTATAAGGAGACATTGGGGACATTGTTACTAATAATGTGGGTTTTAATAGTAAAAAAAGGACCCTCACAGACCCTCACATTAACATTATTGTATCATAGCATATTTTATCTCTGTAGGATTTTCTGTGATTATTGGAAAAGATTCAGATTCAGAGAAAAGATTGTTTTCTCATAACTCTGACACAGTATGTGTTGTGTAATCAATAAGTACGTGTCAAGTTCCCTTTTTGTCTGCAGCTACGATTTGTTTGTCATGTGAAGTGGCGTCCATGTGGAGGAGTTACTTACTGTTTCTGCAGCTCGTCAATACGGTTTCTTAGAGAGATGACCTGTAAGACAGGCGGTTATTTGTACAATTGTACAATACACTGCATGGCGTGGTCCCTATTCTGACTCAATAATAAGATAAACAGGCAGTCACAGACAGACTGATAGACAGACAAATAGCTAGATAAAGACAGACAGACAGACAAATAGCTAGATAAAGACAGAGACAGTCAGACAGACAGATAAAGACAGATAAAGAGACAGATAGATAGATAGATAGATCATTTACCTCATATTTCTGCCTGTTCAGTCGTTCCAGGCAGTCAAATTTGTCAGACTCCAGGTTGTGCATTGATTCCCACAACTCCTTTGCCTTATCTCTGTTTGACAAAAAAAAGTTTGACATACAGTGCATATACATCCTATTCTTTCAGTCCCTCACTGTCTCATTGATATTTGGCTGCAGCAGGACATGTAGAGACCAAACTTCCATCTAGCCACTTCACCACCACCAGCGTCTAGACTCCATCAGGGGCAATCTCATCTCCTGGATAATTTCCTGGCTTCTTCATCCCACAGTGAAGAAATCACAATGGGTTCTAAACGGCAAAACAAATATTGCGTACCAAACTTTCTCTCCTGATTCAAATGTTGCTGTACATACAATCAATTTAGATAATATCTCCAATTATTATTTCTCTTCCACGGTTCATGTACAAAAGTGAAGCACCAAAGTCTACCTGACAGTAGTGTGTGTGTGTGTCTGTGTGTGTGTGTCTGTGTGCGTGCGTGCATGTGCATGAACGTGTGTGTGTGTGTGCCACCTTAGCTTGTCGTCACTGAGGTGGTCGATGTTGAGTGGTTTGCGTCTCTCTGCAAGGATCTTCTTCTTCTTCTCCCTTTCGGTCTGCTTCTTCCCTCTCTTCTGTTCAGCCTACAAGAACACACCACCGCCCACAGTCAGCCAGCACACCCCCAATGAGCTTTAATGTTACACATAATGTGTATGTGTGTGTGTGTGGGAGTGGTGGCTGTGATGGTAGGGAAAAAAATGACCCATACGAGTGTTTTGCGCCCTTGGCTGGTTGAAGTGGGCTGTGGGGTAAATGATCATGAGATGGAGTATTTGTATGATGCTTTGTGAGTCACTTCCTGTAGGGTTAGAGCCCCCAAATTGATAATCGTATATGTCTTTAATGGCTGCTTTCATATAAAGGACACCACAGGGTCTAGCTCACTCCCAAGTGTCCTTGACCCCTATATCACCCTCTAATTACATCACTTCCTGTAGGGCTATAGGTCTCTAGCTTGCTCCCAACTATCATAGACCCCTAGGTCACCAGTTAAATGCATCTCTTCGCATAGGACTACGGCCCCATGATCATCGAATGATCATGGCCATGCTCAGAGTGAGGGTTCGTCCATCATTACGCCTCAGAAAGTCCCCCATTAAAGCCTGCATTATGTACAGATGGAGGATACAGGGACATGCAACAGCATTCATTGCAAGAGCACTGGGTAACTCCTGGAAATGGAGGGGTCTTTTGATGCTACATGGTCTTTCATTAGTGCATCACTGTATGAGGCAGCAGCCCAAACAATGGGCTCCAGCAGTAAGAAACAACAAGAACTCACAAAGCTCATAGAGCAACACTCAACAACCCATCTTCTGTGCAAAGAAGGGAATGTGCAATGCTTCTGTGCAATGGTGGGTGACAAAGGCACAACCTTTGCAGTCAGGTATGATACAATTGTGACGGCAACATTTCTACAATGCCGTGAAGATAATCCATGGCCCTAGAACATGCACTGTCTGCCCCTTAGAACAGCAGATGGTTCCTTTCTTATTACAGACCAGTCCAAGAGATGTCCAGAGATGGGGAGAGCATGTCGAAGCTACTAAACCACCCATCTCCAGTTGACCTCTAAGTCCTGGAGGAGCTTCCAACTCCTGGATGGGAACCTGTTTAACATCAGGCTGGATGGAACCTGTTTAACATCAGGCTGGATAGAACCTGTTTAACATCAGGCTGGATGGAACCTGTTTAACATCAGGCTGGATAGAACCTGTTTAACATCAGGCTGGATGGAACCTGTTTAACATCAGGCTGGATTGAACCTGTTTAACATCAGGCCGGATGGGAATCTGGTTAACATCAGGAGCTCCAATGAAGATTGCAATCTGAAGACTGCAGCATCAAGCAGGAGATAGGATAAAGCAGACATCTTCGTTTGGGTGAGAAGGGTCTTTAGCAACAACAACCTACATCTACACACCAAAGTTGCTATCTTTTGTCTACCAGGCAGTCTGCATCTCCACACTTCACTATGGTTGTGAGACATGGACCATCTACACCCCGCACTTGAAGCAGCTTGAGTTCTTTCACATTAAGTGAGTTCAGCACATCCTGAAAGTAACCTGGCAAGACTGTGTGCCACTCAATGGTCCTACAGGAACCAACTGTAGGAGCATAGAGGGGACCATCTTGCAACATCAGCTGACGTGGCTCGGCCATGTAACCCGAATGCCAGCTAACCGTCTGCCCAGGAGCATCTTGTATGGCCAGCTTCAACTATGGCATTAATGGCCATCGTTCTGAAGGCGGTCAGAAAAAGAAAAAGAAGAAGTGTGGGATAAATCCTGCTTCCCTGGAGACTGCTGCTGGGGACCACTCAACATTGGGCCACCAAGGAGTGCAGCATTCAGAGGAAAAGAGGACAGAGCATCGCCTGACTAAAAGAAGAAGAAGAAAAATGCCCATGTGCATTGGACTATACAGTCAGCACAGGACCCGCAAGCAGTAGTAGAAGTCATAATTGGTTACAATGGACTACCTTAAGCAAAGTGTGTGTGTGTGTATGTGTGTTGTTTATGCATGTGTGTGTGTGTGTGTGTGTGCCCATGCAGGTCTACTGACACCTTTACCTTCTGCAGGTGGCCGCTGTATCCAGACCCCATGCTGGTCTACTGACACATTTACCTTCTGCAGGTGACCGCTGTATCCAGACCCCATGCTGGTCTACTGACACCTTTACCTTCTGCAGGTGATTGCATTATCCAGACACCATGTTGGTCTACTGACACCTTTACCTTCTGCAGGTGACCACTGTACCCTGACCCCGTGTTGATCTACTGACACCTTTACCTTCTGCAGGTGACCACCGTATCCAGACCCCATGTTGGTCAGGGCCGACTTCTTCTTGGCATCATCCTCAGCCTTCTTCTGGACCTCTGCATCCTCCTTCCTCATCCTCTCAGCCTGTCAAAGCAAATGTTCACACATGAAAGAGGCAGCATGATGAAGAATGTTTGGTGTGTTCCATGGGTGGCACAGGAGATGGTTTTTAAATGAAGCTGGTTATACCTCTCGCCTGGCCTGCCGTTCTTTGTCTTTCTCAGAACGAATCCTTTGCTGCTCAGCCCGCTCCGCCCGGCGCTTCTCCTGTACACACCACACCAGACCACAGAGTAAAGTAACAATAAAATAGTACTTTATTGATCCCAGACAAGAAATGTGGGTGCCACATGACAGTACAGGACAGTAGTAGATTAAAAAAGAGATACAAATAGAATACAAATTCAAAAGAAAATACAAAAACTACAAATATGTCTACAAACACAATAAGAGTAGTAGAACTGTAGATGTCAAAATAAATGTAAACATTATCAATAGTAGAAAATAAATTTGATTATGGAGCTTTCCTCTGAGTCTGAAACAACAACCAAGTTCAAAGAGTTGAATTGCATACACACTTGACATTAAAAACGCACAATTCTTTCTTTCAGAGCGATGAGTTCCTCTTCCTCCTTCTTCCTGCACTCAAAGTGATCGTCGATCAGGGTCTGCAGCTCGATCAGGTCCTTGTTTTGCCGTTTTTTTTGGATGTCCTAGAGTAAAAGTACCAATCAAAGATTACCCACCATGGTCCAGTTCCACTGAGCAAGTAAAGAGAGTCTCTGTCATTGTGAGTGTGGAGATTCTGGCGATAAGTAGTGTATGCATGGAAGCTGTGGCTGTCTAGTGGAGATGCTGTTCCTTGCACAGACAGAGGGAAAAGGCCAATGTCAGCGATTATGTCCCTGTTCTGTTACGGTTGTGTTAATGTTAAGTTGCAAGTAATTATTATGTGGTTCAGTGACTCCTATTGGTTGTTGTATGTTATTCAGGAAATTAATCACATTAGGTCACATGGTTAACTCAGAGAGAGGAAGTAGGTGGTCAAGGCATGGAGAGTTTCTCTTTTCAGTTCCCCTGTTTCAATCACAATAATGTTTAATGCTCATTTACAATTGTAGTATGTAGTATAAGATGTTTTGTTTTGTGAACTTGATGCAATATCTCAACAAACATTTTGACAACCAAGGTTGTGAGTCCAGTTCAGGTCATATATTTCATTTCAGTTCAGTACAGTAAAATAAACACACCACCATTTAGTCAGGTCAAGGTATAGACGTTACACGGACATTATGATGGATGTTATGACACGACCTATATTCAACCCACAATTGACAAAATGTTAAACACAACATCATTATCATTTTGACAAAACTTGTGGAAGTCAGATATCACTTTTTTTATCTTGAAATCTTGTAATTATTATTATGGTCAAATTAAAATTAAAGGTTATGTATCACATTAATAACTTAATGAATATATTAATATGTATAAGAGAGAGGAGTTAAAAAAAGTTATTAATAATGTGACAGTATTTTCACAAATGTATCGACAATATTACAAATGGACAACCGTCCTCAGAGTACTGATGACCGAAAGGTGTTAAGTTGACTGTCAAGTTATACTCAGCCTGTATATTGATGACAGTCCCTGTTACACAAGCAATAGTTTAGTGGCTATGGAAGATTGTTTCTTTGTAGCTGTTCAGTGGCCACACATTTTGGTCACAACCATTGTAGCTATATACCTTTGTCTTCTTAATTAAGTAAACTACTTGATAGAAGTTATTATTATTAACCCAGCAGTAAGCCAGTTAAAGATATGTAAAGCAACCTATTCATTCTTCCGTCGTAGTAAACTTTATGTTACTATATGTCTAATTGTATGAAGTCGTCTCAAGGCGACAACAACAGAACAAATATGTGTCAAAATAATTAAATGAAATTTCACTTACATCAAAGTCGACTTTCTCGCCATCAGGAATCTTTGGAGCACTGGGTCTAATAAATGTATTACATAAAAAATGTATTATTTATATAGTGCTTTTATCCAAAGCGCTTTACATTGCCTCACATTCACCCATTCATACACTGACAGCGGTGTCAACCATGCAAGGCAACAACCAGCTTGTCAGGAGCAGTTGGGGTTAGGTGTCTTGCTCAGAGACACCTCGACAATTAGCTAGGCGGTGCCAGGCATCGAACCAGCAACCTTCCGGTTGCCAGACAACCGTCTCTACCTCCTGAGCTACTGCCGCCCCATTAAATAAGACATAGAAAATGTAAATCCCTCTCAGATCTTCTTTGATACATGTTCTAAGTGTCTTCACATGTATATTCCTCATGACAGCTACTTAACAAAGTCCACTCACTTGAACTTTGGCTTTTCCTCTGTCCACCATTAACACGTCAAAGCAGAAAGGAGAAAAACAGTTACAATTGTTAGAAACCAAAATATATACTGTTCAGAGCACACATGATATGAGGAGTTTGGTTAGTCATGGGGGCATACAAAAATAGTTACATTCAAGGACTGTAAGAAACAATTTGACACTACAAGGACAGAATTACATATTACAACATACAGTAAATGTCAATCAAAAGGCGAACATTCCAGTGAATTAACCTGTTTCTAAACAGCACTTGACTATGTTGAGTAAGTTAAAATATTCTAAAAACACTTTAGAACGTAAAAGTATTTTTACGTGACGTTAATATGTTTATTTTGTATTTGTAAGTCATATGGTAATAACTTCCTTACTAAATGTTATTATTTTCTGTGAGTTAGTGTGTCATTTAACTAACATACCTCCAGTATGCTAGTATGAATAACTAGGCCAAGACTGTGACTTGCATTACTTACTTTTTTTTATGCAATTAAGGAAGTTTAGTTTTTTGTTTGTTTGTTTTTTGTTCATATTAAGAGAGAAAAAAAAGTAATTAAAGGTTTTTTTAATTAACTACATAACTTTTGTGATTAGCACATTATGCTGGGGCCAACACATTCATAAACATGGGGGAAAGAAAAACCAAGAGATACACAAGCAAAGCAAACAGCGACGCAGCAGGAAATAAAAAATACCATCTTGATCTCCTTCCTCCCCTGGTGGTGTACGAGTCATGCAAATGAAATGACATTTAAAAAAACAAACAGAAGAAGCAGAGCACAGATGAGCGTTGGGATCCGCAGCGAGTCGCAAGGATTAATGAAAACCATCACACTGGTTTCATGAAACTCTGCCCTGCTGACAAAGACACCTTCTACAAACAAACCAGCTATATATAAGTCACTAGAGACCCTGTTTACAGAGGTGTCATCATGTGGCAAAACAGGTGTCACATATAACATTGATTATGGGTCTGCTCCTTTTATGTACCAAGGCAAGGGTAGTAAACTTATCTTCATTAGTTTAGTCTTCTACACGTGCCACGGTACATAAACAGCAGAACCAATTACTGTTATAAATGTTACCTGTCTATGATGGCGCCTCTGTGAAAAGGGTCTATTGCAAAACGCATAGGACCATTATAGCTATACCACATAGCCATCAGAAGGTCTGTTTAAAAGTGGCCAGGCCAACAGTGTAGCAGATTGATTGGTTGCTGAACATGAAGTGTACACATACCTTCCTCTTCATAGGCCTCTGCATGCAGCAAGCACCCAAAGCAAGAGCAGAAGAGATGTCATTAGTGACAAGGGCACAGGCGCCAGGCAAAGCTGCCAGCACCACTCCGCAATAACCTGTCCACTCTAAAACACAGAGCCTATCAAGCACATGTGCGCAGAGAGAGCTGTATCCATGCGTTTGCTGGTACAGTGGTAGCCAATGAAAGTGAACACTTCTTTCATTCTTTCATTGTGTGTTTTGAGGTCAGAGAATGAGAGGGCAGCTGTGATGATCTCTATAGTGAAGCAAAACAGCGCTGCAGTGGCAATGACTGTAAATACAGCTTCGGAAACCAGAAACATTGCTGCACAAACAAATACAACTACACAAACTCCTAACAAAACACATTATAACATGAACATTATAAGGGCAGCAGATGTAAATGCTTTGGAGCAACTAGACCGAAATAAAATGTCACAAACATCTTTCATCATCACATTCTCCTCCAAATATGGACAGATGAACAGATAAACTGACAAAAGACAAGGAAATGGTCTTGACGTGAATTGAATGTCCCTTTTGAACTTTTTTCAGGTGACATTCAAATCAGTTAAATAAGATGTGTGGCAAATAAACCAACAAACCTTATCATAAAAAAATAAAGTTTGTCTGAGCAAACTGTATTTTTTATAATAAAACGAAGAACACATGTCAATGGGTTTTTTTATGAGTGAAGAGTGGAAGTTTAAAATGTTTACTTCCTTTTCCTCCTCATAACACTATGCTATTAACTTTCTGATATCAAATATAACGTCTTTTAGCCACAACAGATCAACATACCTTCCTCCTCATGCACCACCTCCTCCTCCACCTCTGGCTCTGGTTCGGCCTCTACCTCAGCCTCTGGGGCCACCTCTACCTCTACTACCTCGTCTTGTGCTACAGCCACGCACAGCATGCAGCACGCAACCAGGGCAAGGCGAGGAAGGGGATCGGAAGAAGGCGATTAACATAAAAGAGATGTCACAGAAAGATGTGTTGTTGTTGTCCGAGGTTATATAACCAGAGAAACAAAGAGGAGAGATGACTTCAGGGACACAGAGGATGGGGGGGGAGCAGTGATGCTGAGAAAACAGGGGGAGAGAGAGAGCGAGAGAGAGAGAGAGAGAGAGAGAGAGAGAGAGAGAGAGAGAAACAAGACAGAAGTGGGAGGCAGATGAAGCACATGGTGATGGAGGAGAGTCAATGAGATCATTGACAGGATGTGACATGATTGGACTACGTGTCATTTCCTTGACTGGAGATACTTGTGTTGAAGAAAAAAAACATGCAGACATTAAAAAGAGCAAATTAAGTAAAACACATAAGACAATTATAGTCACTAAAACCGTTTTGTGGCGGTAATTAAAGATGCAAGTTCATTATGTGAATGAACAATTAACCAGAATTAAGTATAAAGATATACATTTATTAACCACAAAAGCCCACACAGGATTTGTTCTAAAAATAAACTAGGATTGAGGATCACAATTAAAATATAGATCACATATTTATATGTGATGTAATTACAATGAAGATGAGGGTGTTTTTTTTAAAATATTTTGTATATATTGTGTATTCATATCATACTTTCATATCATACAAAGACTAGCAAAATGATAAGTAAAATGATACAAATATATAGTTGAAAAATAGCTGAAATGTCAAAGCCTGCATTAGAATCAAACACATGCCTTATTAATTGCAATATGGATCAATATGATTTACCTTCCTCTTTGGGTTTGGGAAACAAATATGTGGTGGAAGAAAACATAAAGATAGCATTATGTCAAAAACGCTGATTGAAACATGAATGAGATGCTATAATTATTATGTCGATGAATGCCAACAGCTGTTATTTAGATTGCCTGGACATCAATCACTTGTAGAAAAAACATTGTATTCACATTTTTATTCACTCTTTTTACCCATCTCAGTCTATATAGACCTATTCATCTACCTCACCACATAGGGGAGACATTGCTAGAACTGAATCAGATCTCAAGTTGAGTAATAAATGAGGAGTAAATATATTAATTAATTTTTACTGGATGTGTATGGTGCGCTAGAGTTAATAAAAATAAAATAAAATAAAGACATTCTGTCAGTTTTGTACCAATAGCCTATTTGATCTGTTCTATTGCTGTTTTCATTGCGCTGCTCTATAGTTGAGATTAGTGCTGGTGTGGCGTGGTCCACACGGTATGTAAATATGATAACAATAGAAAGCTTTGTAGTGTGAATACCATGGACGTATAATAAGAACGGTGATTCCACGCAGGCTTTACAATGGATACTTTGGGGGTTGTATACAAATGTAATTTCTGCTATTTAATCTTGTAGCCCAGTATTGTGTGAATTAATTATCAATATAGATAGCTAGTTGATATTAAAATAACAATAATTAATTACAATAGTTTTCCGTAAATTGTTTATTTTACACTTACCCTCCATCTGATCCCTGAAATATGAAGAACAAGACAGTTAAAGCGCAAAATTCATTATTCTATGTACCTTTTATGCAAAAGGCCTTTTATACAGCTAAAACTACCTTTCATGAATCATAGTTAAATACTCACAGGTCCTCAGTGTCAGACATGCTGGCAACGTACTTCACACCTGAATGGAAATAAACCAGAGTTGATGATGAACAGTTTCTATGCTGACTGTAAACGAATGAAAATTTATTACAAATGGAAACCTTTGCAGAAAATTGTATCTGTCATTAAAACAATGTTACATAATACTGCCAGTGTCTAGTTTACCTGTTCAAATAATAAAATAATAATCTCTAATGCTTGTGATGACACACACTGTAAATTCAGCTAGTTAAGATCGTCATTTAGTGTAACGTCAGAGCCTTATATAACGTTCAAACTGAAAGAATATTGTGTAAAAGGTAAAATGTCATATTATAGCATTTCCAAATCAGAGCCTATTGTTATGAAGTCCCCTTCAGCCTTTTGTAGCATAGCTGCAGACACAGGTAGAATCTTCCTCTATTGCTCATTCATTTTGATACATATATATTTATAAAGTCTTTCAATGACTCCTTCACACTTGGCTGTACAGCACAGCTGCAAAGGTCTGTGAGGATTAGCTGGGATCATATTTCTGACCATCAGCTGAGAGCCCGGTCTAAATAGCTTTCTAATCCCTGTGTGCAGCATCCATTCCTTGTGTAGCTCATCATATGGACAGGATTAGAGCTCACACTGTTGAGCTTGGAGGCTCTTCACAGCACCAGAAACCCAATCAACACAAAGAATTGTCCTTGTGTGATGAATTGTCTTTGATGAATCGGCTCGTTAATCACTTTAACTTTAGCTCACACGTCAACCATTGGTCTCAATGTGTATCTTGTGGCCTGTGTGAGGTCTACATTTTGTGTTCGTGTGTTGGTATTCCGTGTACTTTATGTACTGAGGATGCATGCTAAATATTGAACGAGCAGATGTCAATGAAGCAGATTTTTAAATATATTTCTTTGAGAGGGCTTAGAGAATGTCTGGGGTGTTTTGTTGACTGCGGCCAACATTCCTACATCTTATCCAGCCAAGGACAGAAGAAACTGGGCATCCTTAAATAACGACAGGTGATGATAGTGTCTACAGCATCAAGTGCCAGGAAGCCACGGACACCATGTGAGCAGCTAGCAGCCGAGTATGTCTTCGCAACAATGTCACCAAAATAGAAAACAGTAGGCCTGCACTTAAGTTTGATGCACCAATGTTCTGTTTATAACTGTACTCATGTCCTAGCAGAGGCTTGTGATGGTGAGAATGATATAGGATGTGAAAAGCTACGTGATATCCTCTGTGAGTGTGTCATGGGAGTGATAAAGTGAGTTGTTGAGAGACATAAATCGGGACTGTTTTTTTTGTTAATGATTAAGTGTTCTGGGGAGAAACTATTATGAGGAATAATCAATATGAAAATAATCTTTCCAGTGTAACGATTAATGCTATAAACCTATTGCATTTTTGCCAATAATCCAATAAAGTCAAACCCATATAATCAGAACTGTTTTAGCTCAGCCACTAATCATTGACTAAATCATTTCATTTGTATGGTGTAAATGAGTCAATAGGCCGTCTGCCTATTGCATCGTTAATGCTAATAGCTTTAAATGTTGAGGGATAACTGTCACATTTCACAGAACAGTTAAAGTTATAAAGTTCAGAACAAAACTATGTGAAGTGCCACCTATAATGAATCTTACTTTTGTGTTTAAAAACATGAACCAACATTTTACTGTATTCACACAGCACCTCATTTGTATAATTATAAAAAATGATTTTATCTTCATCAACATTAAACCAAAAATGCATATTTAAAAAGTATTCCATAAGACAGTAATTCCTCCATTAATTGAAATAAAAAGCTGGACCAAAAATACTGAACAAATTGCCCAATAATCATTCTGGCCATACACATACTGCATTTGTTGTAACATCGCAACAACATTGGTTTGCATGTCCTTACTAGAACCTGAGCCGTTGACGACATTACTGGGGATTGTACTGCAGCCTCTTGTATTGCACAATATAGCCTCTTTAAAAAGTAATTAAAAAAAAGAAATAGCCTAAAATTAATCCTAATTTGTCATCATTGTTTCACAATTATCTGATGAATTTTACTGTAAGATAACTTGAGGAATCCCAGAATGGAAATTCAAACCTCAATGTAATAATTTATATTCCCAAAGAAATGAGAAAAGTATAAAAAATCTTAAGACCCTGCCTAAATGCTAGCTGTCTTACCTCAGAGAAGGAGATGGGTGCAGGCTTCCCTAGTGATGCAGCTAGTCTGTAACGACCTGCAATGTATGCACTCAGAACAAGTCCTAGTGTTATAGTGATACGCTAGCTCATGAGGCCCCTTATTGGTTGGTGATGTGTGTGAGGTAGGGGTACCATGAGGGGCTGCTGACATCTTTAGCTGGCTGGCTTTGCATAAGGAGAAGCATGAAATGCTGTGGATAGAAGAAGAGGGCTCAGGTTTTGGAAAGGAGCAGCTGAGAAGCCTCTGTTTCTATATTTACAGGGAGACAAGGCAGCCAGGAATTATGGAAGAGGGGTTAATCCAGCGGGGTGTGGAGATGGGGAGTGGTCTTAACTGACAACCTGGGGTTACACATCGGATCGGCATCCTGACAATGCCTCTGTGTTTCATGCCAGAAAACAGAGTATGCAGACAGACAGCTTGCTACCAGTCAGAGTCGTTTAGTAAATGAGCACAATCAGTCAGTGCTCAGTTAGACAGGCAGTAAGATCATTTGATTAATTGGATCATTTGATTAAGGCAAATTGGATGTAATCCATTATTTAGGACTGCACTTCGTTCAGCAAAATAGGATATTTGAAACCAAATATCTTTTAAAACATATTTCCTACATTACTTATTGGCACTGCAGGTACTTTATAAGAACAATGACAACATTTAAAATCGAAAGTTTCAAACCTGCTGCTGAGAAAAGCCAACAGGAAGGTAAATGCTCAGCCGAGTTCTATTCTTAGTATTACTTGATTCCAAGAACGTCAGTTGCCTCAAAAGTTTCCTCCAGCCACTGGGGATTAAGGATGTTGACAGGCCCCAAGAGTGAAACAAGCCACCAAGATGGCTCTCTTCAATCGCCCAACTGAACTTCAAAGAAGCCATACTTCCACATTCCCATATGGTGGTAGGGTCAGCGCGGCTTCCCAGGTTTGATCCTAAGTACAAGGTTCTTTGCCCCTGGCACCTATACCAGCTGTATGAAAGTTGCCTTGGGGCCTCCATGGCAGTAAAGACTTGTATCTGCTACCATGGCAGCAATTGCAAATGTATCTTATTTTTTATAAGGAAAACTCAATAAATACAATTATATACTGATTATTTAACAAATATGAAGGAAGTGTCAAACATTTCATGTCAAGACTCTCTTCAACCGGAATAATTAAATTTTACCGCTCATGCTCATGCTCAAACATTACTGTATTGTATTGTATGTTTGTATGTGTGTGTGTTGTGTGTTTGTGTGTCCTACATCTACTAGTTTTGTGAAATAGCCTATGCCAGCGAACACCAAACACAATTAAAGGGCCCCAATTATACCACCAGGTGTGTGTGTGATTAGCCATTACAAGCCAACCGGTTGGTTCAGTCCATTGGGTAGTCTGGTAGACTGATCTATTCATCAGGATGGACACTCGCACTTGTGATGTCACTATCTCACAATGACAATTTTAGTCACATGACCATTTTGAAATGGTTTGTAATGGCTAATCATGCTCCCACCTGGTGGTATAAATAGGGGCCCTTTAAGATTTCTTCCCCTTCCTTGGGAAACCTCTTAGTGGTAAGGCCCCAGACCTATGTGTGGTAGTACAGCATATTCAAACAAAATCTAAATTAATCAAAATGTATACTCAATACTACTGTTAAAGTTAATAGTGCACTTAATATAATTAGGTTAAAACATGTTAATAGCAATCGTAACAAGCCGCTAACAATAGTATTTTAGTATTTCAATCAAAATTATTTGAAATCCTTTGTTGACTTTAACCAGAGCAAGTCCAGACTGATCTTCATTGAGAAACTGAAATGTGAACTAATCTCCCAAGGTTAGATATAGATAGTCTTTATGTTAGATGAACTCACACAAAAGTCTCAACTAATACTTTCTTACCTGTGATCAATTCTCATCTCACCGAATCTCATTGTCTTATTCATCATCAAGACCCACCTATTCAGAGTCCACTTGGACTCTGAATAGCTTCACCTCCTGCTCACCTTTCCTCCCCAACCCTCTCCCCCCTACCCGATCAACTTTAACCTCACCCCTCCTAGATCCTTAGCACTTCCATATTTGTATGCCTTGGCTCTTTGTAGGATCTTGTACGCTGGTATGTCCCGGCACTTGAAATATAACTTAGCTTGTGTAGCACCTTATCCTGGCTACCTGCTGTTGTACATTAAGGAGCCAACCTAGCAACTGTAAGTTTGTAAACTTGCTCTATTGACCTGGCAACCAGGAATACTTGTAACTTGTTCTATTCTAATTGCACTCTACCTTCAGCGATATATTGATATATTGTTGTCCCTCTTTCGACAAATGTGTTACTTTTTTGTAAGTCGCTTTGGATAAAAGTGTCTGCCAAATGCTCTAAATGTAAATGTAAATGTAAATCATTTAAAACTAATTATGAATTGCTTACTAATGCATATTCATGCAGGAACAATGTTTTATAAATGTATTAATGCTTCAAAGTTGCAGTTATTAAATTATTCTACCATCATTTTGTAATTTGCTTGCTGAACTTTGTTACACTTGTAATTGTTACACATATTGCTTGAATGGTTCATGTTTTTATCCGTCCTAGTAAAGTATATGATGACAGGCTAAAATATCCTTTTAGGCAGCATTTCCCAAACCATGGGTCAGGGGCCGGGCCACACTCCAGCTGTTCAAAAACATATCTATATCATATTATTAACTATTTAAACTTGTGCTTCATGTTTGTTGACTTGTGCGCCAAATACAAGTCACATTATTCACAGTCAATGATTGAAAACTGACACCCACTTGATTTTGTGACATATTTTGGTATATATTTGGTATATATATTGGTGTATATTTTCACGATTATTGTTGGACTGAGTGGGCCCTGAATTAACATTTTTTGAGAAAGGCTGTGTTACTTATAATGATTTCCTCTGGTTATTTGTCAGATATATCTCTTACCTGTGCAGTTTTGTGTATATATGCTCGTACCCATGTTAATCTAGATTCCATTAATGCATAAGCCTTAATAAATATTATTATAAACGGAGCTGTTCATGCAGTGACATAACTTCCTTACACCTTCAGCTTGCATCTTGATTGGTGTGATGACACACATATAGGCAGCTGTATCGGTGACAAGGTGGCCAATCTGCCTGCAGGGGATGCAGCTCTGTACAGTGCAAGACAGCCACACTCTTCCTGCAGAGCCATTACACATCTCAGGTGGTCCCCCCAATGCCCCCACCATCTAGGCCAACTTGTCATAGGCCCGTCGGCTTGTCGCAGTGGGAACATTGAAGGCGACAGGGGTTTTATTTTTGGAGCTGTTACGGACACTGTTGCCCTGTCCCATAGGCAGGCTGGGGCTCAGTTGTGGATGAGGCAGCCCTTGTCACACTCCACGCTGGGATTAGCAGGCTGCGAGCAGACTCCCCAAGCCACCACACACAAAAGGTAAACCCAATCGAACTCAGCATCTGCTGAGTGACAAGCTCATGCTGCTGTGTGTTCCTGTCTGCTGCTGATGCTGATGGCCTGCAAGCAGTGCATAACATTTGGCATAGCAAGTGCACGATCTGAATTACTTCTAAAGCATGACGCACAGTGATAATTATGTCCATATGGACAATAGTTTGCAAAGAAATGTAATGGTGTCCAAATAACCTATGCCAACATATGCACCTGCACTATTTTGACCTTTGTACACATGATGATTCAAATATACATTTGGATACATGAATAGATTTGCATATTGATGAGGTATTAATACATTTCACCAATGAATATTTTCTTTTGTATATTATTGTGAATATTGTCTTGAAGATCAGCCATATAACCTCTGTTTATTTTTAACTTAATCTAAAGTGAGCTATCCTTTGTTTTCTAGTGTATTCTTGGAGATTAAAAAAAAACCATTTTTCATAATTTACTGACTGGTAAGTTTACCTCAAACTTTAACAAATGTGCATTATTTGATTAATGTTCATGGACTTCAGTTTCCAAAGCCAAACTTGTTGAGGTCATGTCAGTTTTACTGCTCAGCTAAACTTACACTTTCCTCTTTTGAGTTGACCCAATGGAAGTGTCCCAGATATCCCAGGGCCTTAAAGGGGGAGGGGGTCGAGTTCCTTGCAATAACCTGGTGACTGTGAGCATGACTTTCACAACAAGCTGTATTGACACCAGTGTTTAAAGACAGTCTACAGACTAATCTTACATAAACAGACAAATTAAATTATTTGTTATATTAGATTTGTTAATTCAGTTCAATTCATAAGCTATGTTTGCAGCCTTCTAGGAGTTTTCTGTATTTCTGGGCAATTCTGAAAACCTATTGAAACGGACAACAGTCTACAATGCACTACCATACGAGTAATAGATAACTGCGATTGCATAAAGATTGATCCCATTTAGAAGAATAACACAAGGCATATTGAGGTATACAGTGAACTTGTGTGGACGTTGGGACTTGTAGTTCCTTTTATTTCACACACACAAACACAGAGGCTGATTGGCTGCCCGGAGGACAGCCCTTAAGTACATGGAGCAGGTGGTGGGTGACACGATCTATTCGCTCTCATTTCTCTCTCTAAAATTAGACTGTGGTCCTTTCACACTGTCGACACAGAGATACATTTACTATGGAAAACAAAACAAATCGTTGTTGCAACCAATAATCAACACAATCAATGCAAATAAAATACACAACTTCTGATTTAGTCTTGTTGACTCCAAGATATCTTATATAAAGATTTGGAGACATACAAATCTATGCTGGTTCCATTGCTGTGCTTAAATGTAATTGTAACAAATGCAATTCAATCATTAATCAAAGGCAACATAAATGACATAAATGAAAATATAATTGGCATCTGAAAACACAGTTGTACTTAGAATCCAGTTTATTTTAAACAGTCCAGACATTTTCCTTTTTGGAAGACTATTTTCAGAGATAATTTATATGTATCCTAGTCAGAAGCAACAAGTTACATGCCTTTCTATTTCGGTTGAAGACGTTTCATACAGTTATACAACACCTATCCTGTTGACAGAACAGTTTTGACCCAGCTAAGGAGATATAAGCAACATAGCTTCCCTATGCAGGGTTCATTTGCAGAGAAAATATAGCAGGTATTATAATAATCAATTTCAAGACACATTAATCACAGCATAGCAAGTTAAAATCAATACAAAAATTGCAAAAATATAAAAATGATGGTTGTCCAGGTAAAACAGAGAAGCACTCACAATTAGCATTCACATTAACAAATAAATTCACAAAAAAATCAGCAATTACAACAGTCAAGTGAGTTTTAGGAATGTCTAAAAAACGATTAGGTCAAATTATCTAATTTAATTGGCTTTCCAGTTTTTGATAATTCCAATGACTCCAATGACTCTTTTTGATGACTACAAATGGTCTTTCACAAATCTTCATGGTAATCTCCAGCTGAAGAAAGAAAATTAATCAAAATAAATTCTAAATGTCTGAATCAAAAAGTAGTTATACAATTATCCAAATATTATTTAAATAATATACATACACACTTTATTCATGCTTTTATCAATAAATAATCCCATATATGATAAATAAGATAACATTTCCAAAATTGTCACAAATTGAAAAAAGATACAAACATTAATATACTAAATACTAAATTAATCAATTGCATCATTAATAGAATCATTAATTACATCTTAAGAGTTGCAATCTACATTTTTGTGTGTGTTTGTTTTTCAGTTTTGCCTGTTGAGGCATTGTTATTAGTAGTTTAACAGTAGATGTATTAGATATATGTAGTAATCTATTGTCTTCTATAGGTTTGAGATGCTGATGGAAGTGAGCTACAACAATGGGCTGGAGCCTGACCTCTCCCAACAATATCCTCCTCCCTTACTACCCAAGCCAGGCAAAGACAACGTAAGGCTCCAGAAACTGAAGAAGAAGAGATCCAAGAAAAAACTGGGCCCCTCCCAGACGCCTATCCCCTTCCGCTCCTGTTTGTCTCCTGTCAATGAAGCAAGCACGGACCTGGAACACAGTGACCAGCCCTCCCCATCCAGATCCCCAGATTCAGCCTACCTCGGGGATTCCTCAGTGTCCAGTTTCTCAATGGCTCCTTTCTATAATCACTCCACATCTCCCTTCCCTCAGCCTCGCAGCAGCCCCTTTGGCCCAACACGCAGTTCTCCGCTACAACATTACCCACCTCCTGTCAGGACATATGAGGAGCAGGTGGCTCCACTGTATGAGTGTTCCTCTTGTTTATTTGACGATGACACTCCTTTAACAATGCCATCGCTGTCCTCATCACCACCACTGGAGGGGGTTGCGGCACCTACTTCGGCCGCTCCTCTTATCTCAACCATGTCCCAAGGTTCCTTGGGTTCAGTCTCTGCAGGACCTTCAGCACCAGCCCCCATGCCTCATTCTAGCCCAAAAATATCCACCCACACCCTGACCCTATCATCGGCTGGCCCCATGACTAGCCCAGAGCAGACTTCTTCTCTTGTTCCGGATTTACTGCTTGTTCCCGCACTGCTATCGGTTTCAGTCCCTCAGACACAGCCTTTTAATGGCAGCCAACAGGAAACAAACACGCATTCAAAGGCCAAGGCTCCAATGCAGCCACCATCTTTGACCGCCAAGCCTGCCTGTAATGCTGTTTGTACTGACAGCCAAATACTCTCTGAGGTGACCAGCTCAAATATATCACTTGTTGAAACAGCCAAAGAGAAAAGATTGAATGCCCCGCAGACAAAGATTTACACGTCAAAGGCAACATTTTATGAGATCTCTAAGCCCCCGTCAATGCAGGATCTTGCAGTATTCACTGCATCATCCCAAGGTGCATCATTATCTACTGTTGTCAGAGAGAAAACAACAGTGACGACCGTAAAGAATGTACAAAAAGTACCCGTTGCTTTGACCCCATTAGGAAGACCCAAAACACCCTCATGTACACCCAGTAGGGGATCCACTCCTGTTATTGAAATATCAAAACCCAATCCACTCTTATTTGCTGCTAGTCCAGCGTTTACCTCTATCCATGATTTGCAACCTTCGGCTTTCAATCTGGAGGTCCGTCAAAACACCAATTCAATTAAAAGTAATACTTTAGGTAAGATCCCCATGGCACCAAAAGAAGTAACACAAGGTGGATTAAATAGCAATACTTCAAACAAGAAGTCTTCGGAGTCTACTAGAGATAACAATGGGAATGATATGTCAAACAGGTGTCAAATAAATTTAACAGGCGTTATCGGTAATGCGCGACCCAAAGAAAGTTTTACACCATGTGTGACAACAGATAGCATGACTGTGGTTAGACATCCTCTCACAACATTGAAATCAGATCAAAATTCACAGGATGGTGCTCTACTTTTGCCAAATATTCCAGAATTTATATCTGGTGTACCATACACTGCTTCAAATCCTAACCCCATAACTGTAAATACAACACAAGTTCTCCAAAGTACCAAATTACTATCACCCAGCTCTAACCCACATGGCCTGCCAGTTGTTGAAGCACGTAAATCTTTGTCATCATTATTGGGATCTCAACTGACGTTAGCATCTTCAAAGCCCAAATCAAGATCAACATATTATGGCCTGACTCCAGCTGAATATGTTGCATATGGTGGTATTAGGACTAACAATGCATATCATAGACCGGTAAGCACCAATGGCCTATGCTCAAATGAAGCACAGTCTAAGGAACAATTACATGGATTATCTGTCACTGACTCTGAAGGAACTGCAACACATTTGCTTGATGGACATCAACCTATTTTCTCATCTGTGGAATATTCTACTGCACTTGTTTTGCATCAAACTTCAACTTCAAGGGAATCAAAGCTGGACAAAAAACAGACACTGAATAAAGACATGAAACAAGACAGCCAATATGAAGCTCAAATAAATGGAATACAAAGTATTAAAACATCTGCTGAAGACAAAACTAAACCTAAGCTACCATTTGGCTTGACACAGAAAACAATGCAACAGTCCACAAGTGAAGTAACAGCACCAAAAGCCTCTTACTCCGAGGCTTCAATACCCATACCTAAAGCAGGTGAGGTGCACACACAAACCTTGGCATCCCTTAGTACAACCCCTTCATGTCTGAATAACAACAATAGTTTGTCAATTTCTTCCACTCTCTCAACTAAAGAAAATAAGGAATGTGTGAATACTAAATTTCATAATAGTGAATCCCCTAATCCAAATCCAAGTGTTGATAATAGTGTTAAAGCAACACACAATGTAGCAAGCGCACAAGATCATGTAGATATATCTGGCTCACCACAACATCCAATTATTCCCCGACATGATTCAGTTAAATCCACAATCATGCCTGCTAAGGACCCATGCCATCCTATTAATTTGATGGACGGGATTCAGACATATACCCAGCATGATCCAAAATTTGCAACCAGCAAAGCAACAGTCCACACCTTAGTAAAGGCAGAGAAGAGAGAAGTTATGCAGGACATCAGTGGCAGTAAAGTACCAAATGTTGTACCTACCCATCTACCATGCATGACTACCAATGGAGCATATTTCCCAGACAAAGTTGGCAATAAGGCACCAAACCCAAATACTCCAAGCAGTTCCCTGTCAGTTTTCCCCATGAATACTGAATTTTCTCAAAACAACATACCCAGGCAAAACATCTCAGCTGCAGCAATTACATCACCTCAGTTGCAATGTTTTACAATTGATTCAGTGACTGCTCTGGCTGTTTCAGAAACCTCATTCCCCCACCCACACATCAATGAAAGCAAATCAGATTCTAAAATACCTTTACCAATACACAATGAACCTAATATGTATATCCAAGAGGGTACAAGCCACAACAAAACAAATAATATAGTATTACTCAGCAAAACATCAAATTTTCAGGACAAAGTTGTTCGAGAAACAAATTCCTTCAAAGAGGTCACTGTGGAAATATCAACTGCCAAGAGTTACAAAAAGGGTTCCATGGTTACTGATGTGTTTATTGCAAAAGAAATACTTAACAATGTTCCTCGTAAAGAACAATTACTGCCAATACAAGTAAAAATAGAGGACCAGCTTCCTAGTAACATTACCATGGAAACCAAGATAATGAGTAGGCCAACTGCAGAAACTAAACTGCCCCGAAGCTTCAACATGGGAACCTTAGATATATTGGCAAGGAAAATGCCAGCAGAAGTTAACCAAAAAGATACCATACCAGAAACTGTTTCCAAACAATGTATTACTGAGCCTAAACTAACATGTGAGGAAAATGTGCAGTTGAAAATGTCCAATAGTGCAGTTAAACTATCTCAAACTTCTTCCTCTATGCAAACTATCAATGAGTCTACTACAGGTAACCCATCTGCACAGCCAGCATGTGTAAAGACTGCAATACCTTCTACAGAAAAAAATAAGTCAAACATGTTGAATGCCAGCAGTAACATTCCTGTGATTGAAGATGAATTCCCTAATCAACCTTATCTGGAAAAACTACTAGATGCAGCAGACATGGTTAGGAACATCTTTGCACCATCTAGCCCCCTCCTAAGACGAGTCACAACAAAAACCCCTATGTTAACAAAAGCCTCAAATGGTCAAGAGGCATCAAAGCTAAAAATTGATACAGGACAGCCTGGGGGATTTTATAATAATTCAACAATTACTGAACCCAGCAAACCTCTTGTTTACCCTGTGACACATGTGTTAGAGAGTAAACAAACACCCACCATTGTTCTGCAAAACAGAACTTTTACACCTGATCTCAGATTGACCAATCAAACAACTGTGAATGAACAGGCACCCTTTTCACATCCTGCTAGCGATGGTCAACCTTTAATGAACCCTCCTACAGTAAAGCTCATAGGTAACAGAATTAATTCCCCTGCCATAGGGTTCATCAGAACCACCCCACCAAGAATAAATACACTAAGCCCAGCCATTATAGGATCCCACCAATCCACTCATGTGTCCATTGATCATTTTAAACCAGCAGTGACTGAGGTAAGGGACTCAGATATTAAAGGTGAAGCCCTTTTGAAGAGAAATAGTGAAACAAACGAGTATTTTGATGTAAACACACAACTTGTGGGTGCGCAGCCTCGTTCACACCATCATCACCATGGCAACATTTCCCCAAACCCTCACCAGTATGCCAATGTCAACAGAAATGTTAATGCTCCTCTAAGCTCTAAAGACACCAAGGCCATAACCAAAACTATGATGTCACCTTTTCCAGAACCCATACCTAATATTTCCCCTCAAATCAATGTTCCCACAATTGCTCACGCCTCTGAAAGCCTCCATACCTTAAACCACACAACACAAAGTACATCCTGTTTAGATGTAAGGACAAATGAAGACAAGGCAAATGCATCCCTCCCAACTAATGCATTTACTGGTAAGATGCAAGCTTCCTTAAAATCAATAACACACAGCAATTATTCTCCAAACATAGAAAAGGAAACTGCAGTACCAACAACCACTTCGGTACTAGTTAATAAGAGTTCTCCAGTTGAAGTACTTCTCCAGACAAAACAGATATCAACTAACTTGGCTTTAAGCTCCACAACGGAGGGAACACCCTTGTCTGTATCCATTGAAAATGTTGCCATCTCACCAACCTTACCTGATTTGTCTAATAATTTTAACATAAAGGAAGTGTTTCCAGCTGGGAACACTAAATTAAAACGCCTTTCTGACAAATTAGAAAATAAGCCATCCAGAACCTTGGTAGAAACTGATGGTACAGAAAAGAAAAATACATCCTCCAACAAAACTGACCAAATGCCCATACATATAAGTCCAGTACAGCCACTCACTGACTCAGGGACAGAAAAAATATCCAAAGCAATCCCAGCAGCAGATACTGTCATAAAACCACCCATAGTTAAAGGTGCTGTGATTGATTCTGCCACTCCTGCCTCTCTGCCTCAGGACTCAGTCTCAGTCAAAGCTCCAGCACCAAACAGAGGAATGTCAGTGCCATATCAGCCAAAAGCTGGACTCAAAGACAAGACAGCACTAGAGGGCAGAGCTGCGACGACACCAATGGAAGCCCTCCCAGACATGCCCTCTACGAAGTCACCGACATCAACTGTATCTTCAACTGCTGACAAACCATCTGCTGTATCAGAAATTGCTCCCCCTGTTGACAAATCCAAAGTGGTACAAAAACCTAAAGGCCTCAAGGCAAAGTTGAGCGGATGGTCACGCCTCAAAAAACACATGGTCGTTGAACCCGAGGAGCCCCAGTTTCCAGAGCCCCGGGTGAAATCTCAAGCAGAGGTTAACACTAATGAAAAGGAAACCAATCAAATCAGCAAAGAAAATGTTTCAGCAGACCAGTCCTCTGGTCTGGAGGTAGTCAAGAGCACAGAGGGCCCCAAGGCGCTGAAGATGTGGGACGCTCTTCTCTTTCATATGTTCTCTACCAAAGAGAAAATCATGGAGCAGATCAAGCCCAAGGACAACTCGGACACACAGAAAAAGGTCAAACAGAACCAGACTGACGTTCCATCTTTTGTGAATCGGCTTCCTATTCTTCTGTACAGTCCCCGCTTTGATGCCAGAAAGCTCAAAGAGGCTGCAGAGAAGCCCCTCACTAAAATAGCCACAGCGTTTGAAAGGGGGCTACTAAACCGCAAAAACCAGGATGATGAGCGCAAGGACTTTAATAGAAAAGCACGAGGATTTGATGGTTCAAAGAAGGACGATGTATAACTTTAAAAAAAAATTATTAATAGAAATGCATCGATATTTTAGGCACCAACTTGATGTGAGGAGAATTAATAATAATATTACAATATATACAGTATATTGGAGAGAAAGAAAGCCATTGGTACAAAGCAATATAGCAGGCAAAGGAGAATGTCAATGTTGTGTCTTACATTTTGAGTCATATATAGAAAACTATCTGTACATTAAAAATGTGTGACATGAATACTCAACTATCACTAATCAAAAAACATTTATGAATAAATTAGTGGTTGTTTAATATATTAAAAGTCAAAGTTGATCAAATATGTAATTATTGTTTAATTAAAATAGCAAGCCGTTAGGCAGAATTAACACAATATTTGTATTAAATATATAAGCAAATGATTAATCTTGAATTAATTGTCGACTTTTATGGAATGAAACCCAACTCATATCTGTTAAGTGACTCCATGTAGATATTGACATATGCAAAAGTTTTTGTCTTGTTTTGAGAGAAGCCTTTTCCTTTCGTTTATATATTTTTCCTATAAATACACATTGTAGTACTAGCCAATGGTAGGAATGGTTTTCTATTGCATTGTCGCAAAAAGGGCATTTACATTCCTGGTACAACAGGGCAAATTGATGCTGGATGCTAGATACCATTTAATGGCTAGCATTTAGAGGGGCACAAATTGTAGAAAGAAAACACAGTTGGTCGGAAATGAGTAGAACAACATGGCGTTGTAGAGGTATGTACTGTCTAAAGATAAAGGTATGGTTTGAAATGAGCCTGGATCTGGAAAGTCAGAGGCTGGTGATGTTAATGTAACAGAGCCTCTAAACAATCAGTGGTTCCCTGGGTGTATACAGTCAATTCCAAAGTAAAATAGACTACAAAGAGACTTCAGAGAATGTGGAAAGCATGTGGAAGTATGAGAGAAAATGAGTCAGAAAATGATTAATTGAATGTCTTTCAAGGGAGGAACATTTGGTACGACAGTGGATTTTAGTTTTTTCCTTTAAGATGGTTTTAGATTCTCTGTCGTGAAATACCTGCCGTGATGTAGAATTCCCATCATAAATTAAGAGTAGGCCTAAATGAATCCTCTACTAATCAGTAGAGCAACTGCATTGTTGCTTAAGATAAACCCTTTCTATTTTTGGTTACAGTGTGATTGTTGAAATAGCATAAAATCAAATGAAAAACGTGTTTGCTTGTTCTTCATTGTTATTATACATATCCTTAACATACTATTTATGTTTCATAATTTGCATTCTACAGAACCAAGGATTGTGTTATGTACTAAAGCCTTTTCACAGAGGTGTCATCAAAGGACTAACACAGGTGTCTCTCATAATATGTGTCTGCTACTTTTTTGTACCAGGGCACAAGTAGTCGACTAAACTAGTAAGTCTACTACTCGTGCCCTGGAACATAGAAGGAGCAGACCCATAATTAGTGTTCTGAGCAACACCTGTGTTTGTCCTACGATGACACCTCTGTGAAATGGGTCTGTTATGTATGTCTGTAAATCAATGCACTGCATTGAT
Organism: Bathygadus melanobranchus; assembly: GCA_900302375.1. Lineage (NCBI taxonomy): Eukaryota > Metazoa > Chordata > Actinopteri > Gadiformes > Macrouridae > Bathygadus > Bathygadus melanobranchus. Next base: position 26,062 of record OMKP01079882.1, read on the forward strand.
ATGCAACATTTGCATATATATACATTCAATATATTGCTATGAGCTTCTAAAGGGTTTCAGAAGCCTCTTACCTGAGTGATAGTTGGCATATTCACTGTAGTCGTTATCATCTACAGCCACCTTCTCGTACTTGCCATGACCTGCCACCACAAATCTGAATCTTTTACCAGGGGAACTCCCCTGAAACACACAATTTTATAATCAATGATTCATCATCTTTACATTGTATTTTAAGAACATCAGCACTAAACAATTGGATTGCGGTAAATAAAGTTAGCTATTTTAGCATTAACTACTTGAGTTAACTACTTAATATTATATTATTATAATATTTTTTATGGAAGCTATAGTACATACACACATATGCATACAGAAATAATCTGTGTGTAATTAGTGTGTTTTTGCCGTGTTTGAGAGCATACCTTTCCTCCTCTCCCAGGAGATAGTGAATCACTGAGGTTCTCCCACAAGTTCTTCTTGCTTAAAACATCACCCGGTTTTATCTCCTGCAAGAGGGGAAATTATGTCATGGTTGTAGCATCTTGAGAAGTGAGGTCATTGTTTTTACATATGCTCTCTCTAACTCCTCCACAACAGGGAAGATAGAAGAGAAGAAGAAGAAAAAGAAAAAGAAGATCAGGCTAAAGCCAGATGCGACACCATGATTAGATGACAGCGGTTTGGTGCTCAGTGTTTTTTTTGTCATGTAATAGTAATAATAAAATAAAGTAAGAAAATACAAAGAATAATTGAAATGGAAGGGAAAAATACCTGTTACCTGAGCTTAAGTAAAGGTAAGGAAGACATGGATAGTTGAAGAGAAGACTGAGAGAGAAAAGAGAAAATTAGGAAGCAAGCAATGTTAAAGGGTTAGTTCAGGATTTTGGCTTTATCAACTTTTGTGAGTTAGAATAGTTAGACAAGAGCAGTGACACCAGTTCAGTTGTGTTGTTATTGTACCTGCATTGTTGTGCACAACCCAGCGGAAGAAGAAACGGTTATTTGGAACAAAATAGTATACTATAATGCTATAGTAACTACTTGTAAAATATGATGAATTCTCATTTTTGGAATTCCCCTTTTTAAGTTAGTTTATTCCAGATAAACTAACCTTAATTTATTCCAGATACAGTATACACGTGGAAATATATTCATGTTTGCATTATCTAGAAGGTGTATGAAGTTGAGTTGTGGAGCTAATGCTCTGACACTTGGGAATTTACATCAGCGTGCTACTGCTAACCAGTACCAGGTACTGAACCGACAGACAAAAAAATCGTGTCACTGCTCTTGTCCTCCCCAGGAAGGATCACAAAAGGCGAAAAAGCCAAAATCTACTGACCCTTTAAGCTCACATAATTGAATGCTGAAAGATATTTTGCAATATTGTAGTGTTTTTGTATCATATATGTATCATAGGATACAAAAACATGGAAACACAAATAAAATGAAAGTTGCTCAGTGGTGCATGAAGCAAACTTCCTGGTATAAAGTTACCCGGATCTTCCGCGTTGTACGGCCCATAGAGCAAGCACACTAGCGTTTCCTTTAACCCAAACCGGTCAGTCTCAGGCTCATTCACCTGATGCGCGTTCATTATATAACTCTGTAGGGTTAGGAATTCGGCTATTAATGAATTTTACTACTTTTTAAACATAATGATTTAAATAACGGCAATTTAAGTGTTCGTACTGTGAAGTTAATGTACCTCCGCTGATTTACAGACGTCTCTTTCCCAATGTAAGTCTATGGAAAAAAGTATTTTTAGGCCACATGACATCACGTGACATTACTCGTTGTAATTACTCGATTTGGCCAGTATGAAAATTAGCTTCAAAGTCCGGAGCACTTCTTGGGGGCTTGAATTAGCATCTTACTGCTGGTTTGGTAGGGGAACTGCTTCTGGTGCCATCTGGGCTTCCCTTCACCCATTGGTTGATGAGGTCGGCCACTCCCACTTTAATTCCTTCTGCATCCTGAGACAGAAATCATTAATGCTTATGGATACTTTGACGAAAAGAGGATTTAATATGATTTTTACATTACATATACATTTCATCAGAAGAAAAGATCCAAATATATTTTTAATTCGTGTAAAAAACACATTTGTTTGTTTAAAGGTGCTGGTGTGTAATGTGTGTTGGTGATGGTGTATAGATGTAGCCTCGTGAGACCCAATCTCTTGAGTTGACATTCTGCTTCTCTCTGAAGATCAGCCTTGCCAGGCTTCAAGTAATCCGCCTGTGGCTGAACCACAGTGGTTCAGACCAATTAGCGTCCAATGAGCAACTACTGGCAGCTATGGGTGTGATAGACAGATGGTTCATCCAATCACCTGCCAAGATTTTTTGGAAAGTGCCAGCCCTTTTCCGAACAGTTTCAAAGGACGATTTCCCAGATGGTTCTGTGCAACAAACCATGTGGTGCGTCAGGTTAGTGTAGAGGTGATGTTTTTATTAACCTTGGATAGTGTGACCTTAACAGAGTTCTGGTTCCATGCATCACCAGCCTCAAACAGGTTTTTCTTGGAGGCTACAGGCTCACTGCGACTGGGAAGTTCTGTGAGAACCGGCTTAGCTGTTTTAGCATTGCTCTGTAACAACAAATGTCAAACAGCTGTGGAAGTTTGTGGCAGTACTGAAGTTCAGTAACCCAAAACTTGAATTGAACTTGAAATTACATCAGAAGAATTTCTCAAGTTTGTATACCACAAATGTAATATTACACTATTTTGTTTGTAACCATGGTATAATCACAATAGTGATTCTTGCTTGCACACAGTACAGTACCGCATCACTGTCATGCCAATAATAGCCTTGATTTCCAGTGACACTTCAGCTGTGATTGGGTGGATTGGTCTTGACACGAGTCAAAGGGCGGAACGGGCAGCTCGACCATTGGCTGGATGCAACCACGACTCCAATTGTAAACGGAAGTGAGGGTGCTTGACTGTTAACAGTAACGCATTGGGTCAGACCATGCCAATAATGACGCTTCCTCTTACAGTATACTTAACTATACTTTCTCATGGTTAGTGTATATTGATACAAATGTTAATACACAAAGAGGACATTTAGAGGAGAGCACAGATGATGTGATGTGGCTAAATCCAACTAGAACAAGTGAGTGGTTGTTTATATAACAACAATATGAACCCATCACTCGTGTGTAAATGTACCTTGATAGCATGTGTGTAGTTGTCCACCCTATTGTCAATCTTGGAACCAGCTGTAGGTGGCAGTGTTCTTCTCATGCTGTTTGTAGCAAAGAAAAATGTGAATGTTTTTTCTTCTCTAGTCAAGCCTCTCAATTTGTATGAACATAAACTAACCTTTTATTCAAGCAAGTTAAGGGCTCTGTTTTCTGGGCCATTGAAGATGATCCAATGGATCCAATAAATTGAGGTGAAAATTAAAGACAATATATATTATTATGGAACAAATGTACAGTAGGCAATAGGCATGCATGTTTAAGCAAACAAAGTATTTAAGTGGCTTTAAAAACAAATATAACCAAAAACTCTTTAAAAGAAGAGTTCAAACAAAGTTAAAGCAGGCTTAAAGATAATTATTTAACAATGCTACAAGCAATGTTTCCAATCACAAGGCAGGCAGCCAAGCTAGTAGTATTAAGATCAATGCAAATCAATTATTTGTTGGTTTGACCAAAATTCCAGGCTCAGCTTCTGTGAGCGATTTAAATTAGTTTTTAGCTGGTGGATGCTAAGTAACATTCAAATTTCTCAGAGATTTCAGATTCTGAAATCTCTGAGGATAGCAATGAGCAAAGTTGCAAGTTGAGTGGCCCACAGTTTCTATTTTATGACGAGACACTACAAATAAGAGGCACGAGCCAAGAGAACTGCTGTGCAAAAGTTGACTTCCAGACTTCCAGTCAGCATGACACCATTCTGCAAGGCAATGACTGAAGACATGCATTTACAAATTCTGTGGCACTACACACTCTGCTAAATCAGTACTTAAACAAGCAGCTGCAGGATGCCGCCATAGCAACATCTAGCACATGTTTACTGAGATGTCAGCGTGATTTCAGTCTTCCATAAGCAGAAGAACCAATTAGCACCTATTTGCTCTTGGGCAAAACATTGTGGATGAAGGCTTCAGTGAAATGATTCATGACTCATCTAACTTTGACTGTCTGATGTTATGTTTGCTTTTGCCTTGTGTTTCTCTCATCCTCCATATTTTCTGCACCGTAGCCAGGGTTTAGAAACTAATGAGGTCCATATATATATATGGATATACAGTATATCCCCATGTATGATATATCTATTCTATATTTCTTAGTTAGTTCTTAGTTATGTTTTCTCTCTCTCTCTCTCTCTCTCTCTCTCTCTCTCTCTCTCTCTCTCTCTCTCTCTATATATATATATATATATATATAGAGAGAGAGAGAGAAATATATATATACATTCGTTATAATTAGTATTTTTAAAACATTTACTTCATGGACAAGCAATAATCATACCAAATGACACAAAGTAGTATAAACACTACATGATACACAAATAAAGTAATGATTAGTGTAGGGGTCGCAACAAAATAGCAAACCATGGTGAATTAGGACAAAACAACGTAGGGTAGAATAATGTAACACATTTTGAGACTGATGTCAGACCATTTAAGCCTTGGTGGTTGTTCCATTTGAAATTATATCTTTATAAGCGATCATATGGAATGTATTTATCCATATTTTATATTACGTGTTATATAAAAAGAAAAAACCTGAGTACTTAGAGGGTTTCTATTTTCCATATTTTAAATGTCTATACTTGAATTAAGATCAGTTTCTAAATAGAAATACACATTTGAGGACAGGCATTTCTTAAGCCAAATGACTTCTTAGCTGGCTACGGCCATGCATACGTTATGCTTCATGGTAATACATGGATTTTCCTCCTATTTTGTAGACATGTTCCCCATTCTAATGTACATGCAGAGGGTAAACATATCAAGTATTTTTCTAACTATAATAGCCTACTATAAATAGGCCAATACAGAACAATAAAAAAGTGAACAATAAAGACAGTGTTATTCACATTGCCTGTTGCAGACAGCGTAGTACCACAGAGAAAGTGACCAAGCCCAATCATAGAGCAGACACAGCCAACACTACTATCCCCCGACTCATGCATGTGACTTACGGGATAAAACCGAATGAGTAGTTTCTAGTGGAGGGTTGAGGAGCAAGAGAAAAGAAACACTTTGGGTTGACAGGGTGCAAAACATAACATAACATCTGGGACAATGAAAACTGTAAGAACAATAGCAAACATATATGTATTTGGTGTTTTTGCATGTCATGCAAGACTTGTGGATCAGGGGATACCTTAAACGTTGGGCCCATGGGCCCATAGGGGTTTGTCTCCAGCACGACTCCATGGTTACTGTGTGTATTCTGCATGTGCTGATTATCGCCCTCACTGCCCCGCTCTCCTTCCTGTGTGGTCATGTGACTCTCCACCTTCCAATGGGGCATGAGTAAGTAATACCTTCACTTTCATACTACCATTAATTCATGCATTATTCATCACACAATGCGTTATTCATCATACAATGTTAATATGAAACAATATAACGTATGCAGTACAAGGAGATCTGTATATCACTGCTTTGGAATTTAAAAAGTAGTTACCATTTTTGTGGTAGTTTACTAGTTTTGACTAATCAGAAATCTGATCAACTCAATAAAATAACTCACCTCAACCCATTCTGCAATGTCTGTGGTGCGCATACTATTGCATACAAAGTAATTGCTTGCGCACTACTGGCTTGCTTGTACCCCCTCACCAATCAGGTTGAACCTCACCTCCTGTTGGGGTTGAATATGTTCAACCTCTACTTCCTGAAGCCGACATCTTTCTTCCAGGCTGTAATGGAGCTCTGCCATATCCTGCTGCTGCTCCTCCTCCCTGCCTTTCAGCTCCCCCACCCCCCACTCTCCTCTGTCCCTGTGTGTTTGATAGGTCTCATCCAGACTCTGGAAGGCCCCAGCCCCCTCTTCATCCACCAGGTCCAGGTCTCTCTGAGTGGGCGAGCTGGGGATATGGGGTTGGGAGCACAAAGGGTGTAAACTGATATAGCGGGTAGCTGTTAACCCAGGACTTCTTACAGAGAACCTTCTCTGACATGGCCCAGTTCTTCTCTGGGATGCTGAGAGCAGGAACTGACTCACTTGCTGACCATCCAACCAAAATTGGTTATTGGAGTGCTATAAAGCCCTTGGGAAGTTTACTGGATGTAAGGAAAAGGCATTATTACAAGTATTATTGTTATTATTATATAGTGTAATATAACATTGATCCAATGCTACTTGATGAGTTATTCCATCCTTATTCTTCTACTTTATCTTACTTTATTTGTATTTGAGTTATTGACTTTGATTGTATTTTAAATGAATAGTAGTACTTTTTGCACTGTCATTGTATATATTGTATTCCACCCCTGTACATTGTACCATACATTTTAAATTCTTGTACATTTTTATTTTTTATTTTGTTATTTATATTTATATTGTTTTGCTATGTTAAATGCTATGCACCGTGGATGAGAGGGAAACGCAATTTCAGCCCTCTGTATGTCTGTACATATATTGGTTTGACAATAAAGCTGACTTTGACTTTGACTCAAAACAGGCAAGACTTATGAAAAAACATACCACCATGGCCTCATTGTTTCTGACTCAAGAGAGAAGTTCCTCGTCTGGACTTTGGGCTGTGGGTTCTTCGCCTTCTGAGGTAAACTCAAGATGGCAGGGCTGCACAAAATCACAATGTCCTTTTTCCTGTCACATATCTGGGATCAAAGACACAGAAGGGATGACGCTACAGTTATGTCAGGTCAGGTCAGTTATGTAATGTAACGTATTCTTAACTTCGCATGGAATGTCTACCCCACATGTTGTTTGGTTATTCAGTAAGCGAAACAATCAAGCATAGCATAAAATAGACATTACAAATTACAAAATTACTTTTCAACTGCACTAAAAACGTTACACTTTACCTTCTCTTCTGAGTATCTTGAAGTTCCTGGAGTGATGCTTTGTCGGCACTCCTGCCCCTCCTCCTCTTCATCTTCCTCCTCCCCCTGGTGTTTGAACTTCTGCTTGTGGGTAACATGGCTCTCCTCACACTTCCGGCTATTCTCCTGCCTCAGGAGGCTTTCTTTACGATTCTCCAACCTTTGGATCCAATCACTGAAGCCCTCGTCCTCCTCCAGAACCAATTGGCTTTGAGGAGGTTTTACCTCCTCCTCATACCTAAGAACCCACCAAAGAGATCAGAAGGATTATTCCAAGTTTACATGTTCAATAAGGAACTGGATTTCTCTTTTAAGTGCAATATGTTTGATCAGTGGTTCAATGTACAGAACTCACAACACACTCTTCTGTAGAGGTAAGCTACAGAAAGCAAACTATTAGTTGGACAGGGAAGCTACTGGGCAAGAGATTTCACCACATGGAGGAGGTGCTGAAATCCTTAAAAAATAATCTCTATTCAATAAAGTTACTTGGGAAGTGTTTTCCCATCAGGATCACAATTCACTCTCAAAGTACATTTCTATCAATTACGGCAGGGGTGTGCAGACATTGACGTCACCTGAGGTTTGAGCCCTGCCCTTTAAGCAAAAGTGCCCTTCTTTTGCAGGTTTCAAAAAATAAAAACAATAAATATACGTATATCTATATATGTATTTATCTTTGTGCCCTGCCCTGCTGACCTGGTTGATTGATACACAGCCACAGCTACCTCTCTCTGTTACTTTGCAATGGAGAAAGCGAAAGAGTACAGCGACAAAACTCAACAACAATCAACCTCAAATGGACTGCACAAGTATGCTCAAAATTGTCACGGCCACCCAGATGTAATGTGGATAGATAAGCCTACCAGTTGGTACAGTCAACTGGGTAGGCTGGTAGACTGATCTAGTCATGGGTAGACACTCCCACTTATGATGTCACTATGTCACAATGTCAGTTTCAGTCATATGACAATTTTGAAATGGCTTGTAATGGCTAATCACACTCACACCTGGTTGTAAAATAGTGGCCATTTAAATTATTCTATTACTAATTTACATTTACATTTAGAGCATTTGGTAGACGCTTTTATCCAAAGCGTCTTACAAAAAGTAACACATTTGTCGAAAGAGGGAGACAAGAATATATCGCTGAAGGTATAGTATAATTAGAACAGAACAGAAGTTACAAGCATTCCTGGTTGCCAGGTCAATAGAACCACTTTACAAGCTTACAATTGCTAGGTTGGCTCCTTACTGTACAACAGCAGGTAGCCCGGATAAGATGCTACACAAGCTACGTTTTATTTCAAGTGCCGGGACATACCAGCATACAGGATCCTACAAAGTGCCAGGACATACAAACATGGAAGTGCTAAGGATCCAGGAGGGGTGTTGATCGGGTAGGTGGGAGAGGGTTGGGGAGGAGAGGTGGGTAGGAGGGGAAGCTATTCAGAGTCCAGGTGAACTCTGAATAGGTGAGTCTTGAGTCTCCTGCGGAAACTGGTCAGTGATTTTGCTGTCCTGACCTCTGACAAATTCAAATACTAATTCTAATACTATACTTTTCAATGGAGAAAGAGTGCACGACGCAACTCCTATCACAAACAATCAAACTCAATTTGACTGCCTTCCCAAGTATGCGCATTCAGCCCCTCCCCCATGCACCATATAGGGGCATATCTTCCTGAATTACATTCTGCTAGCAAACTTACATGTTACATTCATACACAGTTTGCGTTCAGTGGCCTGCTTCAACTAAAGTCCACAAGTGCAGTTCCAGACTACACTAGTCAATATTTCAACCGTATGAATTAGAACAACATTATATTTGTTGCATTCAGTGTGTGAAATGGCTACCTGCCCCATCATAAACCATGAACTGGTGTTCAAGAAACAGTAATGTTATTTGACACATCAATATTCAATAAAATAAGATAAGATAAGCTGGCTCTTTATTGTGCACGGTGGCTCAGTGGGTAGCACTGTTGCCTCACAGCAAGAAGGTTGTGGGTTCAAGTCCCGCATGGTGCAACATGTCGGGGCTGGTTCCCGGGCCTTTCTGTGTGGAGTTTGCATGTTCTCCCCGTGTTCACTCGGGTTCCCCCCATAGAACCCCACAACAAAAACATGCAGAGGAACAGATTGCTCTTCGGTCCTGTCCCTGACCACGACAGGACTGGGCACTTGGACTTGGTCCCCGGGCGCTGTATCGGCTGCCCACTGCTCCTGGCGTCCCCTGG
>OMKP01079885.1:0-12983 GCA_900302375.1 Bathygadus melanobranchus
TCCACAAGGGCTACCAAGTTAATATAAGCTGGCTCTTTGGCAGCTTATGCCACACACACACACACACACTTAAACTAGCCTCATCTTTATGCACATTGAGTGCAGGTGTGGGTGCATTCATGTTTTTGTGCATGCCACACTGAAAGTTTACATTTAAAGTTTTACATATTCAAATGTACTTGCGGAAGCTGCACTGCAGAAATATCAAGCATTGGGCAGCCCTGAGATATTACTGTATAGCAGAGCTGTGATATGACACATTGCATATAATTCACGCATGATTTTGAATATTCATAAAAGCAAATGGCCTTTCAGACATTTTTTTCATGAACTCAATGCAGGACGTATACATACATGTAGGTCTACACACATTCACGAATCAGTGAACCAATCTTTGTTCCCACAGAAGGCTATAGAGTAATACGGTAATCCTACGCGACAGACTTTAACCCGATAGTCTTGGCCCCACGCCCTTCTCACACGTCGCACTATTCACTAGCACGGATGAAAATCCTTGTACCCTTCTTGGAGGGCAGCCCCAAAAACATTAGGGGTACCTTCCCATGTAAACTATTATTATTATTACTACTTCATTAAATGTGGTCTGTGTGGGCAACCTGTGGCAGGAGGCCAATAAAAAGACACGAGTCCCTTCTTTGTGTTTTACACTCCTCGTTCCAAAGTACATGTTTTTCCTCTACCTTCGTTGACCTAAGACGGCGATTAGGGCGTTGATAATGTGGCCAAGTAGGCCAGCCTTCGGCATGTTTGGGTACATGAGCATTGCGTGTGTTTAACACCTTTTGTACCGGCAGCGATCTATAGAAAAGCTTCTGGTCCCCGTATCCACACATTCACCTGTCACGTCAGTCCAACCCAATGAATGTGACGCCCCAGGGGCATTTTGACAAGCTGGAGAAAATGTCAGCAACAGGTGGATACTTACACCGATCGAGGTAGACAGAAAAAAAAAACCCAACGCTATACAAAATAAACGTTTATCAACGGGCTGGCTTATAAGGATAAAATCACTGATTATAAACCACCGGTGACTAGGTTGATAGTTAATCCTATTCCCGTGACTGGTTTGCGCTCCTTTCACTTCACCTCAACTTCTGGTAAGGATTCAGAGCGAGTGAAAAAGAAAATAACACAGTTTCTACTTTGACACTCTTTACCTTATTAGCCCCGAACTTATTCCATCTAAAAAAGTACGTCAAGTCAACTAGTGCCGGTAACAACTCACCTTGGGACTCGGCAGGAGATGCGTCGCTGCCGTCCAGGTCCGCCATTTCTCCTGACGTCAGCTGAGAGGGATTAGCAGTAGGAGTCGAGCCGACGTGGGAATGGCTCCGGGGATCCTGACGCCTCCCTGCGGACAGGTGGGGAACTGCATGCTAGAATGTGAACGCCTGCACCTGATCCTAAGGCTACATTATAGTGCATAGCTTCGGTTTGCTGGACCTAAATAAAGTTTTTCAGCTTCATATATGATGAGTAATCTACTTTTAGCGTGGTGGTTTGTTATGTTTTACTATGTTGTGACTGGCGGTATAATAATGTGCCGCTTATTGCATTTAGGCGAAATAGAATGTGCTCACTTGGTAAAGATCAGACTTATACACAGTTGACATTAATGTCAAAGTGCGTTTGGTATTTATCATCAGAAATATTAAAACTAAAATCCAATGCGACATCTTCACGTAGCGCGTTGGCAGGGAGCCGCGCTACGTGAAGATGTCGCATTGGATTTTTGTTAGATGATGAATACCCCCCGTGGTCAAAACGTGCATTGCACCTTTTATAAGAAGGCTGAGAATTCTGCTTCTGGTATTTCTAATGCAAAAAAACATGTAGCCCTACAGAGAAGAAAAATATAAAACGTAGCATAATCAAATATGTATCCCAATGGATTGGGTTAAACATATGCCTGCATTTAAATGTAATCTAAACGCTTATGTAGACTATAGTGTTGCTACTTTAGTCTAACTGTACTCTTGTTAATAATTAAAGATTATTTCGCATTTTTGTTTATTACTGATGTACACGTTGAACTAATGTCACTGCTAGTGCTAATGGTGAACTAATCAGGTCCAAATCTATATGTAATAGCCTATATTAAACATAGTTATTTAATGTTTAATTATCTTTTGAAAGTAGGCCTATAGAAGTCCTAGCATATCTTCTGAACATGGTCGGTATACTTATTAACGAACGGGCTTCCTTCCTGTTTTGAGTTAACCCCATCAGATTTGATTTACGCTCGATTGATGAATCAACAACATGAATCTCAATGTTGTTGAGTTCCTGTTAGTTGGTTGACGGCTGTCCACGCGTCTATCTTTGTGAGCTTTCTGAAGTTACCACTAGAGGGAGCCCTACCCCTACATACATTTTCAATTATTTCACCAAGCATCGCGGCGTACGATATTAAATAAAATCAAGGTACTGTAAATTGAAACCACCAAATGTTGAAACCAGTTGAAATCATTAAATCATGGTTGTAGTTTTTTCGGAACTATTGACGAAGCAATGGCGTTCACAAAAGTGTGTGTTTATTTACATATGTGTATTTACATAATTGGTTAACAGAGCACACTGACTTGCCTAATGTGCAGAGATCTGTTTTGCGCCTGTCACTTGCAATAATCATTTAGGATATTTGAGTGGAAATATTTGGAATTGCAGATAAGACAATGACTGGACGACTTTCCCTCCTTAGGAATGGAGGGAGCGATCGCAAATATGCTAAACGATCCTATTAAGCCTGTTACGCCCTCCTTAACACCAAGACACACAAAACGTTTTTGAGAGGGGAGGAGAGCGGAGTGGAGAGAGAGATGGGGTGGGAGGAGTAGAGTGAGGAGCAGACAGTGAGGAGAGAGATGAAAGAGAGCCAGAGAGAGACGAGGGGGAGAGAGAGAGCCAGAGAGAGAAGGAGGGGGGAGAGAGAGAGAGCAGGAGAGGAGGGAAGACAGAACAGAGAGCGTGTAGGAGGTATAGGTTGAGGGCGAGGAGCCAGACAAAGATGGACTAACAGACTGGCCTGGGAGCTGACAGCACAGCTGGACCTTCCGCTTAGTCTGCTCAGCATGGTTCTCTCTCTCTCTCTCTCTCTCTCTCTCTCTCTCTCTCTCTCTCTCTCTCTCTCTCTTTGTTATCTTGCATTGCAGGTTAAAATGAAGATTCTGCCATCTCTTTCTTTCTCACATGCTTACATGTAGTTTTCCATTGTGTGTGTGTGTGTGTGTGTGTGTGCATGTGTGTGTGTGTCATGCATGGAGCACCTGCTCAGGATGTTTGTAATTGGCCCAGGTGAGAATATGAATCATGTGATCATCTCGGTGAAGGAATGATGATAGTGCATGTCTTCATGGTTCATCCATCATACCTACACATAATGCACACACACACACATATACACATGCATGCACACACAAGCATGCACGCATACATACACACAGGCATGCACATACAGACACACACACACACACACATACACACTCAGACACTTACACACACACCCACACACATATGCACACATATACACACTTACACACACAGGAATGCATGTAAGCACACATACATGCACGTATGCACACACACACATATGCGATGGTCCACACTCAGTGGTCTCCCTGACCTAGAAGAGGGGGATTCTTAGGGGGAAGATGTGTGTCAGACATGTCATCTGCCACACTGATCTTCCATTGGCTCTGATCCTATATGGAAGACCAGAGAGAGAGAGAGAGAGAGAGAGAGAGATGATTTTGAGGATAAGACTTTCGTCTCATGTACATCCAACTTAATCAACTACATTTGTGTTAGCGTGTTTTTGAACACATGCACACACACACACACACACACACACACACACACACTCTTCATGTGTCGTGCGGGTCAACAGACAGTAGGGTCTTAGGACAGTGGAACATTGGGGGACCGGTCACTTTCCTGATGAAGCAGCTTCACAAGCCATGATGCTTATTTTAGGACTACCAACCCTGTGTGAATCTATAAGAGTGAACCAAACAGTTTATAGGGCTCATTATATAGAGCCCATAATGTTGGGTGTATTTCACACGAGTGCAGCTATAAGGAGAGATGCACATGGTACTTATGAGGTAGAAAAAACGAGGCTTCACAGAGTACAAATCAAATGAGCACAACAAACCCAATTTAAAATAAGGATGAAAAATGCCTACTCTCTCTCTCTCTCTCTCTCTGACAGAACTCTCTCCATGGCAACATGGCATTAATGTATTCAGATGTCTTTAGTTTGGCTACACAGGTCTGATCTTGCTGCCTCACTCTTCTCTAGCAGATCTCATTCATAACCGAGGTACCGGCCAATCAGATTGCTCATGCCGGGGTAACCTGCCCGGGAATACTATTTTGTGGGCTCTCATTGGTCAGATTTTTTTGAATCATGTAAAGTGTAGGTTATTATTAGTCCTTTTGATTGACGTCTGTTTTGTGCATATACTGCAGAAAATAAGCACATATATAATAAAAACATGAATAAATACATAAGCTGATTGCAAACAAAAATATTACCTATTTTTGCAAAATTGTTATTGTAGATATTTTACTTAACATAACCCCTTTTGTTATGCTTATTATCACCAATGGATTATATTGTTTTGCCTGCAAGCAGATCTGTTTATGTGTCACATTTTCGTCCGGTGTTTCACCAGAAGCAGATGGTATAGAGAGAAGCCCCGCACCCCACACACAAACAGACCCCCTTGTGACTGTTGCCCTGTTGTTAGGGCTCGGACCCTGTCTCACTTCACGTTTCATGCTAAGCTGTCTAAGCCGCTATCCCTACTGCGGCGATGTCTTTCGTTCCGCGATGGTAACAAACACACTCACACACATGCACACAGACACATCGACGCACACGCGCATCGCCCACACACACTAATAACGCTATATCTGTGCGAGATCCCCATTGGTCCAACGATCGCGTTCCATCGTCGGCCCAATGAGGCGAAAGATGAGGCAGCAGAGAGAACAACAGAGGTGAAAAACAAGCAGGCAGGCGGGCATATGGCTCGGTGGTGACCTACAGTAAATTAAGCTATTAACAGCAGATTCCTGCAATTCATCTCTTGAATAGCTCCTTCCCTCACAGAACAAGCCGGGCATTCCTCTGTGGTTGATGAGACATGGCTACCGTCTGCCGTGGATAACACAACACATTCCAGCCGCTGGATTCAGCCGAATGCGGTGTTGGTGATACATTTTTCCAAAATGTGTGCTCGCACGCGTCTTCCTGGTGCATTAATGATATTGCAGGATGTTTTATTAGTTTAATTAATGACACTGCAGGATGTTTAATTTGTTTGACACTTGCATAAAAACATCTAGTTGGTCTGTCCATCCTGCACCGAGAACTGAGGACATTAAGACACGTTGGCATGGGGAATGCGTTGTCCTCTTCATCCATAATGCAACACAGCTACCTTAAAGGGTAAACAGTGTACCGCTCACATGGAGGTGACAAAAACTCCCTCTCCCTCCCTCTCTCGCCCTCTCCCTCTCCCTCTCCTTCTCCCATTCCCACTCTGTCCTTCTTCTTCTCTTCTCGAGAAGTGGTGCTAGAGAAGCCAAAATGGCTGTCCGGTGAATGAGTGAGGTGGGACAGCTCCGTGACTGGCAGTCCCAGCATTTGATCTGATCTGTGGTTGTGGGGAGAGCGAAGTCCACAGAGAGAGAGAGAGAGAGAGAAGAGGCCATGGCCCTTTGTGGACAGATGGAGGACAAGACTGGGGAGGTGATGCTTCTGGCGTCACCCTATCTCTCGTCTCAGCCTTTCGCTATCTCACTCTGACCCTCCTCTCTCTATCGCCCAGCTTTCTGCCTGCCTGCCCTTCCTGTCACTGTGTATCTCTCTCTCTCTCTCTCTCATATGTATGGCTGAAACATAAGCAGTGGCACGATAGATCGCGGAAGTCACCGGGGAACGTGAGGGAGAAGGGAGCGAGAGAGAGAAGAGAGAAAGAGAGAGAGAGAGAGAGAAAGGAGCGAGGGAGAAAGGAAACTGGGAGATGGGGGGTGGGTGAAAAAGCGAGCGGAGAGGTCGAAAAATGGGGGGGAGGGCGGTTGAATGGTTGAGGACGAAACATACAGTCGCCTCTCTAATGTCTCCCACGAGGGGAGGAGATCCCGTACCGTACAGTAGGAACACGCTTATGGATCGTACAAACACGCGTCCATAATCTGACGAGATGTTGTCATTCACTACAGGGCCGACGCATAGCTGGCTAAATCACTTTGATACACGGCTGAATCGTCAGTCCCCCCATCACGGTGAAACTAGCTCTGAGGCGGACAGTGTTGGCTGGCTCGGATCACACCGCCAATGTCCATCTGTGATGCGAGTGTGTGTGTGTGTGTGTCGCTAGCTATTCTGCTCACATCCACCTTGCAGTCCCAATTATTCAGAGCGGCGTGCGGCGCTGGTAGCCTGCCCCAGCTGTGAAAAGTGGGTCACGGGATTTAAAGGCGCAGGCGTGTTTGCATTGGTGTACCCACAGCCAGGGGTTTGTCTATAGCACGCACGCATGCACACACACACACACACACACACAACCACATGCACGCATGCGTATGTTCTACCTCACATATTTATCTCTCTAACTATCTCTCTCCATAACACATACACTCACACATACACACTCACTCACACGCACGCATGCACGCACACACACACACACACACACACACACACACACACACATCACAGCAGCAGCACTGCTGACCAAATGAAACATAATGCAGCTGTGAAACCCCCATAAGTCTGTTGGGGTTCATAGAAATGTCGTGGCTGTTGAATCAGGCATTCGCGATGATGTTCTCTCCAGGAAAACGGTAGTGAAATATACAACACACATGTGTAGCGACACCCCTCTCAGTCACTCAGTCTGTCTCTCTCTGCTCTTGTGCATGCTGGCCTACATTTATCCATGGCTGCACTGGAATACATAGATGAGATTTGATGTCGTGCTGAGGCGGTCTCCCTCTTCTCTCCCAGATCAATGATTTATTCAACATCCCCGTTTGTTCTTTGTACCCGTGGTGCCTTTCAATGTATACTGTGTGTGTGTTTGCGTGGATGACGGTTCGTTTTAAGGTTCTGCTTCTAGGGTTCTCCGCAGTGAAAGTGAAAGTTGGCCAGGCGGCCATTTGCAGTGAACTGTCTTACAAACCACCAGATCTACTCATGCAGATCTCACCATACTCTGACGGACACGGACTCTCCGTTCAATGACATTGCTCTTGACCGGCCCTTGAGTTAAACTGGAGTGTGTGTGTGTGTGTGCAAACACACACCTCACACTCTAATAGGGGATGAAAACACACAGAGTCCATTTAAACAATAGAGTCACTCTCCTTTTATTTATCAGCAAAAAGAAAACAAGAGCACGCACACAGTTACTGTTTTTAAAAACGAGAAACGCTTACGTGAATGTACAGAAAAACATGAAAAGAAACAGCAGAAAAAAACGGAGAATATCTTCTTCACAATAATAGTAAGGTATAAAAAGGAAAGAGTTTACATTGTGAGATTAAAAACAGCGAGGCCAACGAAAAATAAAAATCATTAAAAAAAATGTTCCGTCATGCTACTCTCATTGTACATGCAAACGTAAAGCTTTCTAAAATGGACGCCCTCAAAATACTACCGGCTGACACACGAGATCCCACCGATGATCAAACGTGTGAGCCTGTTTCCATCGAATAGTGAAAAACCCCTATTCATGTCCACGATTGTTATCCAGAGTTATGTCTGCGTTCATTTCATCCAGTCCACGGATCATGAAAACACATGTTAAAAACACACACGCACACACAAATCCAACACAAACTCTCACTCCGGGGGGGGGGGTTATTAAAGACAAGACTCTGACAAAGGCGCTCATCTACGGCGTCAAACCCAACCAACCGATCAACGTAGAAAAAAAGCCTCGATCTTGTCCCAGACGTGGGCAGAACTAAACAAAAAAAGCACCTTTCCTCAAACGTCCTGGTTTTTGCTTGTTCGCAGCTTGACAGCGTCGCCGTTAAAAACACATTAATCCTACAAAGTTAAATAGAGCTATGTTAAAAACGTTTATTTTTGCGTGATTATAAGTTGATAATATCTGTATTTCTTTTTTTATTTCGTTTTATTGTTTTCTCCGTTGTTAGCATGCAAGTCCAGTTCGTTTTGTGAGCTTTTTGTTCAATCTAAACATTGCCCTTTTTTTTGTGTTGTCTTTGGCAACTGAGGGTATATTACACAGTAAGAGATTTGTTTCTGGTCTTATAAGTGTTGACCAGTATGGGAAATAAAATCCACCCAACTCCAACATACAGAGTAGTGATTGTACCGGAGCTTAGATTTGAAGTGTAATTAGCCTACCTACAGACATCCGAGATATTAATAATGACAAGTAACTATAGTCCCCCTTCTAATCTGACATTATGCAATGTTTAAATCAGTTTCTACCACCAGGAAATCGTTAACAAGGTAGTAGTATCGACAAACAAACAAAAAAACCTCTCTTAACAAACAGTACTCTCAGTAATCTCTGGGAAAAAGTCGAGTCACAGGCTAACACCTGCATGACCTCTGAGGGAATATCATTTTCTCTTTTTGAAACCTTTGTTTTGGCACGCCTCCATTTTCTCCTCGCCCCCGATGGGATTGGCTGATGTGTTGGATGAAGGTACCATCCTCAGGCACTGACGCTATATTATATATATTTTTCTTTTTGCCTACGAATATCGTGTTCAAGCTTCCCTGCCGGCTCTTTAAAAACGTGAACCTCAATGCAACATCCTTCAAGGCAACTTCGACCGGGTACGAGTGAAGGGAAGGTAGTGGAGCTATAGGCTACGTGACACGGTGAGGCGCTGAAGAGACCTCTCTAAAAGCAGCGTGACAGTTGGAGTGGAAAGTTTAAAACGCAAAACATAGACCAACTGAACGGTGATCCTGATCCTGCGCAGCTTTGAAAATCACAGACTTGATAGATGTAATGTGAGGCGCTCAGGGCTGTAAATCATGCAGGTTTTGAAGTCTCTCTCTCTCTCTCTCCGTTCAGAGCACTTCAACACCCATCATGCCCTGTTTTTTTGTGTGAAAAGTGGTTTCTAGAACAGTATGTGTGTGTGTGTGTGTGTGTGTGTGTGAGCGTGTGGGGGCCGTCTGAGGGCACCAGGCAACTCAAAAGATGTCTGCCTCCTCCTAGCTATGTTTTGTTTCTGTGTCTACATTTAGAGAGAGACTGGAAGTGATGTGCGGTACCACGTTATCAACAACTACAGAATAAATAGAAAACAATGTAAATAATAATAATAATAATAATAATTCTAATAATTCTTGTTCTAATAAACAAATCAGATTCGAGAAGGGTGAAATGTTGATTTGGGAAACAGAGTGAAAACATTGCTTTTTACATGGAAGACCACATTTCACCAGAACTGTCCATAAAAATTCACATGACCAGATGTCGATCAAGCGACATACAAAAATAAAAATAAAAACAACAAAATATCATAATTACTGTGTTCACAGAGCCACAAGTAGGCCTAAAGACACAATTTTGTTGGAGGCACGGCTAACAGTGCGTGCGGCTAACACACTCTAAGCGTGTTGCCTGTGCTTGACTTACTTGCGGACTGTGTGTGTGTGTGTGTGTGTGTGTGTGTGTGTCTGTGTGTGTGTGTCTGTGTGTATTGTGCCGTACGTTAACACTGAAGCGAGACATTTCCTGTGGTGATTATGGGTTTAACTTAGTAACCAGTGTACTACGATAAGCCTTGCCCTTGTTGCAATGTGATGAATAACCTTTTTCAACGGTGAACGTGACTTTGATACGATGGTGGCGATAAGCAGGATGTGACGTGTGGTCGTGGTTGTGTGGTTTTCCTTTATGGATGTGTTCTTTTGTTGTGATCCGTTGAGCCTGCTGGTTCATGGCGACAACGGTCCACGTCTGGCTGGTCCGAGCCGAACGGGTGTGAGGGTTAATGTGCGGTCGCTGTAGGCAGACTGGACGGGCGGGTCTCGCCGGGACATTATAGGCCCTTCTTGGTGGGAGCACTCAATTTCCTCATGCCTCTTATCCTGGCCAGCAAATCACGCACGAAATCCTGGAGCGAGACAGAGAGAGACAGAGAGAGAGAGAGACAGAGAGAGCGTTTTAGTATTCATTGTATTTTATATCCTATAGCTCTGTATGTGATATTGTGCATCTACGTTGTACAGTCAAAAACGCCTACGGAGATAGGTCACATGACTCGTTCTGTGGCCCGGTTCCAGAAAATAGTTTTTGATTCATTCCCTCACCGTTAACATCGTTGTAAGCTGTACTGATAATCAATATTTCACTTCATGGAGTATTTTGGAGTATTTTGTAATTTTTCCTTCGGTTCCTTTGTTTCATTTTTAAACTGCGCTGGCAATGCAAATGGAAATGCAAAATGTTTATTTTCCATGCCAATAAATCTCTGTATACCTCCTTATCATGCAAATATTTTTTTTTTTTATGATCATTTATTCTGAAATCTCATCCTCAGTCCTACACTTCCAACAAATATATACACATTTCTCACATGGTGCTATCATTCTTCTCCTCTATGAGGTAATCTCTCTCGCCTGGTTCAGTCCTACTTGTGTTAGCTACATTAGTTTAGAGCTTTAAGAACACACTTTAAGGACTAAGACCTGGCTTTTCATGTTAAAAGTCTTTTGAGAATGGCATTTGAAGATATGGGTTAGGCTGATGTAAATGGACTGCATTTATATAGTGCTTTTATCCAAGGCGCTTTACATTGCCTCACATTCACCCATTCATACACCGACGGTGGTGTCAACCATGCAAGGTAACAACCAGCTCGTCAGGAGCAGTTAGGGTTAGGTGTCTTTCTCAGGGACACCTCGACAATTAGCTAGGCAGAGCCGGGGATCGAACCAACAACCGTCCGGTTGCCAGACAACCGCTCTACCCCCTGAGCTACTGTCGCCTGTGGATTGCATTTATATAGCGCTCTTCTCCAAAGCACTTTACATTGCCTCACATTCACACACACATTCATACACCGACGGCGGTGTCAACCATGCAAAACCAGCTTGTCGTAGGGTTAGGTGTCTTGCTCAGGAACACCTCGACACTTGGTTAGGGGGAGCCGGGGATCGAACCAGCAACCTTCCGGTTGCCAGACAACCGCTCTACCTCCTGAGCTACTGCCGCCCCATGATGTAAAAGGAAATATGGCTACAAGGAACTACAGGGTTGAGTACGAGCAGAGGGAATGTGGTGAAGGCCATGGTGGAATTATTTCATGATGATCATAACTAGTCACATTACAACACCTTTCTACCACTCACTCTCTCTCTCTCTCTCTCTCTCTCTCTCTCTCTCTCACTCCATCTTGACTCGAGATAGAGAGGGTCAACATAACTATGATCTCATTTTCTAAGAACACCTCTCTCTCTTTCGCTCTCTCCCCCCCTCTTCTCTGTGTGTCTGCTACACATATGTGTGTGTTTGTGTGTGTGTGTGTGTGTCTGCTTGTACAGCTGGTGACGTGCACATGGACCGCTGCTAACTTGGCCAGCTAAAGGCATCCACACACCACCTGACCTTGGATGATGGTGCTAAAAGGGTGACCTAATGCCAGTGGGCTACACACACACACTTTAGTGTGTGTGTGTGTGTGTGTGTGTGATGACAGATGGGGCTCTGGGACAGAGAAAGATGGCTGTGTGTATCAGGGTGTGGTGGAGGGATTGGCCGGCCCAACCTTTCATCATCAAAATGGCTTTTACCCGTCCGGTCTCAAACGTTCTCTCATTCTTACAGGTACACACCACGGATCGAATCAGTTTACAGTGGGTGAGTGTATTGTGTGTGTGTGTGTCTGTGTGTGTGTGCGTGTCTGTGCCTTTGTGTATTTCTGTATAGCTGATTTGGAAGACAGTGGGTCAGTTAACAAACACAGTGACTTAAGTGCTGCTCTTTTGTGTTCTATCGCTGTGTGTGTGTGTTGTATTCAGGTCAGAAAGAAGCAATAAGAAGAGATAGACAGTCTGGTAGCTTCAGGGCAGTATCTGTGGGACGTTTACAATGTGTGTGTGTGTGTGTGTGTGTGTGTGTGCCTGCAAGCGTGTGTGTATGTGGTGATCAGTTACTCAACACATCTGGGATTCATGTAAAACACCCCAGTGTAATGTATTAATGATTCAATGCAGACACCATAACATACACCTATAATGTGTTATGGCATTATATATATTTTTTTTTTGTTTTGTTGTTGTTGTATTATTCATAACATACAATACATACTCACACCCACATACTTCCATAGAAATAATTAAATATATAATAATACACTCAATTATGCTTACACACACACACACACACACATTACAATACATAATAATACACACACTTATTATCAGAGGGCAGGCAGCCTTATGCATTCTTCACAATGACAGCCACTTCACTCACTCACACTCTCACACACACACATATATCTCACTCTCACACACATACATATATCTCACTCTCTCACACACACATCTCACTCTCTCACACACACACACACACATCGCTCACTATCTCCTTCACACACATCACTCTCTCTCTCACACTCATACACACCGCTCACCATCTCTCCCTCACATACACACACACACACACACACACACACACACACACACACACACACACACACACACCCGTGATCACATGAAATCAGAATATGTACAGAGGTAGGTGAATAGGCCAAAACAATAAATACATTACTTTTCTTTTCTTTAATTTTTATAAACAATAATGTCAGTAGACACAATGATTGTAATACTCATAAATATATATATATATAATTAGATAAATAATTCTTCATCAGTGTAATGAGGTCCTAACTGGGTCAAGACTGGTCCCCCGGGCACAGGGCCACCACCCGGGGCAGGGGGGGCAAGACAG
>OMKP01079886.1:0-12370 GCA_900302375.1 Bathygadus melanobranchus
ATGAATAGATGAACACTCCTCAATCAGCATGCTAACTCAAACTATAAACTACATTCTATTATAATAGAAATAGGCTAGATGAATAGATGAACACTCCTCAATCAGCATGCTAACTCAAACTATAAACTACATTCTCTTGTAACAGAAAACTGGCTAGCAGAAAGTAGAAGAAACTATATAAACACATTTTGATTTAGTATTTGCTAGTTAAACTTAAATACCATAGATGAAATATATTTACCCCAGTAACATCATCAAAACTGACCTGACTGGATGTAGTCCTTGGGCTCATATCCAGTAGTGTGGCCTCAATAGCCCTGCTGTAGCTTCATTGTAGTGGGGGATTTAGGTTTTGGTTTCCTTATTGTGGGACGATAAGGAAAGTGAAACCTAAATCCCCTAAAAAAACCCTAAATTTGATTTATTTTATTAATTTGTTTTAATTTTCTTTGGGCTAACTTTTGCAACAAAAAAGGTCATAAAAAGAGGCCAAAATTCCCAAAATTCCCAAGCTTAACTTCCCATGGTAAATTTCCCGGAAATTTACCGGAAACTTTCCACCCCTTTGCAACCCTACTTAAGATATGGTTTTAATTAAAGTGACATGGGATACAGATACAGGAAATGAAGGAGTAGGGAGTGATGACGCATGTTGAGCTGGGATGCTTGCAGGTAGGTTGAGGGTTCGAATCCACAACCTTTCGACAGTGGTAGCCTCTTCACTTTCCTGCCCTCTTACTTGCTTAATATACTGTATTAGTGCTTGCTTTTAATACAAAACCGAATATACAGCATGTTGCCGTGTACATTAAGCCTTAAGGTTAAAGGTCAGGGCTGCTATATCCTGCAATAGAGGTCCAGTCATGTGGACAGAACAAGTGACCACTATCCAGCTTCTTAGTAAATCCATTATATACAGTACCATTTAGTGACAACCTCAGGCCCACAGAGGACGGGCCTGATCAAGAAGTTGTTATCATATCTAAAATTCTTTATTGCCATATGTAACAGATTTACTCACACAGCATCGGTGCAATATCATTCATTTATCCCTCATGATAAATACATCAAAGACATTAATAATTTGACCTCACAGCCAGGCGTAAACTCTTCACCCACCCCCAGCACCCCAGATGGACGAGAGATGACGGCTCCTCTTAACAAACCATGACAAGCCTCCTGCACTTGTTCTTTTTGATGATGTCACCAAAGGCTTCTTCCTGCCCCCACCCCCTTCTCCTAAAACAACGGATCTGACAGAACAAGCTGCCTGGCAGCATATCCAATTTCATCTGCTGTCCAGTTTCCCTTGGCCTCAGCAAAACAAACAAACCCATCCATCACTTGTGCAGAGTTGGACCCCCACCACCACAACCACCTCCCACCGCCACCCAGCACCCAACACCCAGCATCCAATACAGATCCATTAAACAGATTAATTTAACCCAGCACATTTCCCGACAAGGCTCCCTGTGATAGCCAAGGTTGAGAGTTTATTAGCTGATTTTATCGACCGCCTCCTCCTCGTCCTGCTACCTTCCAAGGAGGAGGAGGAAGAGGAGGAAGTTTGAGGACAGGCCTATTGATCAGCTCTCTCTGATCGTCTGATCAATTCTCTCACTCCTTGTTCCTCCAAGAACACTCCAGAATCGACTCTGCCAAGGACTGGTGTCATGTACTGCTGACATAGTATCTTCCAGGTCCACCAATGGACCTTTCCAATCAGGACACCTGTGGGTAGTCCTTTAAAAGGAAGCCGTTTCCATCCCCAGCTCGCTTTCTCTCTCACCCTCTAGCCATGCACTTTGAAGGACACTACAACCAACTCGATTCCCTAGACATTTCGTTTCGTGATTATTATTTAAGTGACTTGTTCGGCACTTACGTTGGTGTTTTTGTTTATGTTACCTCCTCCTGAGCTTTTTTCTAGTTCCCCTCTCATCTATGATCTTCTACAGGACGCAGGCCATACTCAGGGCTTAAAGGGATGTTCCACCGATTTTCGACATGTTATTGGTCTCCAGGTTGCCTAACAAACGCCTACAAAAAAACAGGCTTGGAAATTGGCATTGGCATTCCGTGGATCAAACTACGACTAATTGCATTCCCCAGAATGTCCAATCAAATGGCTTTTTGCCGGAACTTCTGGGTTTTCGAAAAACTACAAGCACTTTCTCAGTGCCCTCCCCTCCCGGTAAAATCACTCTGGCCAATCAGCTTGGGGTGTGGCTCTATCAAGCGCTTATCTAGTTAATCTATCTAATGAATCACATTTGAATCGCCTTCGTTAACCTGTCCTCTACTACCGAAATTGGCCTGCAGTCCATTGCAATCCATTTAACAATTGAGTTGGTTAATCTGTCATACGTAGACTTGTGGTCCTTTTAAATCAGGCACGCAATGCATAAACATCACGAGCGAGAAAAACTGAGAAAGGTAGGGTTAGAAGGTACAGTTTAGACAATTAAAATCACATCAACTGTTTACATCAGTTACAACGCAAATAGGAGCATTTTCCAAAAAGAATTGCGCCGGTGAAAAACACTCTTATACACGTCTCGTTTTTTTTAACAACTTGAACGACCGCCAATGATGTGGCACCAGATTCTAGAATCTTCCCGACACTTTCCTGACACTTTCCACAGCAAGCTGTTGCTGTGGGCTGCCTCGTCGACCAATCACAGGTGATTGTTAATCAGTCACGCTTTTGGGCATGCTAATCAGTAGCGGGAGCTCCGCATGGGGTCCGGTCCCATTAGTCCTATTCATCCCACTGATGAGGGGACCTCCGAGGGCTTCTGCTACACAATCAGACATAAAAGTCCCTGTATGTGGCCAGGTGTGGCGTTGGAGACATTGTCTGCTCTAGTTGTTTGGTGTGCGGTTGGCTGTTTCCCTGGTTCCCTCCACCTGCACACACCATCTATGCCCCCTTGTTTGTGTGTATGTTTGTTTGGATGGCTCGATGGATAGATAGATGGACCATAGATAGATGGATAGAGAGTGCACCGTTTTGAGGATGACCCATAGTAACAGGACTGCTTTCAATTCATGATTTAATTGTGAAAAGACAGTGATCGACAAGAATGCGCATACAGGAGAATACATATTCTGAGAGCCAGTGTTCCCATTTGAAACCAACTGGAAGGTATTTAATAACCTTTACCTCTGCTGCCAGAATCTCCTCCCCAGTCCGCCTCTGAACACCTCGCATCCAGCGCTATAAGACAAGGCAAGATGGCTTCTGTGGCAGACTATATATAGAGAGAGGGCCTTGCAGGCGAGAAGACCTGTCAAATGTAGGCAATACATTCTGAGTTGCGTGATCCTTTCAGCGTGTAAGATTAAATTATCCTCTCCACCTCCATGTAGCCTGGCCCAGCTCCCATGTCTAAACCCACCCTGGAAGCTGCCACTCGTACATTACAGCCATGAAAGACGAGTGAGGCTTTACGACAATCAGAGAGAGAGAGAGCGAGAGAGAGAGAGAGAGAGACCTGTCGATGGGGCAAGAGACCTGCAGTTAACAACAACAAAACATAGCGTTCATACGCGATTGTCCCATTTGCAATGGGAGCTCTGCCTTTCTGTCCTAGTGTGTGTGTGTGTGTGTGTGTGTGTTTGTGTGTGTGTTGGCCACAGATCAGCCAATAACCTGACACAGGAACAACATGCCCTGAATTACCACCCTGCCAGACTTGCCAGAGCCAAGACATGGGCCAAGTAATAGGCCAGCATAAGCAGATCCTATGGAGAAGTGATGTAATTTGTACTGGCACAGCATTCATAAGTTATGAATGCTATCTGTGAGTAGCGTGGACATTCAACCATAATGTGGTTTGCATTCATATCATAAATTATTTAGCTTCGTTGCATGACAGTTTTATGTAGCGACGCTGTTGTTTTGACTGTTGTCACTAGATGAGAATTAATGAGGTACAGGAAAGAACATGAATGATGCTGGTTAGAAGATGAAGCTTGCTAGAACATTACGCTTGTTAGAACACTCTGCTCGTTAGAACAATGCCTGTTAGAACACACCGCTCGTTAGAACACTACGGTCGTTAGAACACTGAGCTTTCTTGAAGAACATTAACCCAAACACGGCCTGATGTCAGCCATCTCTGTGGCCTGGGGCCATTGGCTTCCCAAAACCACTGTGATGTGACGTTCCCACTGAGGCGTCACTCTGTTAACCACTTCTGCTGCTGTCACTATGGCGGCCAAGGCGGTAGCCAACCACGCAGAACAAATTTTCCCACAAGGCCGTGCTGTAGCCTTCTTTTCCTTTTCCTGCCTGGTCCCATCCATCTGGCTGTGGTTAAAGATTAATACCCTAGAATAGCCAGGCCAGAGGGCCTGGAGGATAGCAGATAGGAGGGGATGTGGGCAGGGCGGGATGGGAATGGAAATGAAACTTGTCTTATGGTATGTTTTAGTGTTACACTACAGTCATCAGGCTACAGACGGACCCGTCCACCAGCAAGCGTTGACGGAAAGCTGGTGGACAGATGTAGAAAACTTGGAGGCAACAGTAAGGTGTACAAGCTTGAGAATATCAGCTTTAATTCCTGAAGGCTAATGTGCATGTTCACTGTGGTTCACTATCGTCTCATTCACTGACTCGAGTGAAATGAAAATAAAGATGGTTGGTGGTTGGGTTCTGGTGTATCAACATAGATACAAAAATCCTACCATCCTACATAGGCTGTGATCAACTGAGTATTTCCACGGACTTGGATGTCGTTATTCTTTTTAAAACAAAAATACATGTTTTTTTAGCATATGACGGAAAATATTTTGAATGTTTAAAGTGGGATAGGGACTTCGGAATGGCTGTCATGGATTAGAACACACTGCTGGAGTTTTCTCCATAGTGATGATGAAAATAACGTAAACAGACACGATCTGTACCAGCGCAAAACATTCTTTCCGAAGCCCGTAGTTGCATCACATCTTCCAGATGCCTACTCACTTGTTACCGTGAATGATTAACGCACGACCCGGGCACAAAATTAGCACCTGCTACATGCTGGTCAAAAAAAAGGGTAACAGGCTGGCAGATTTGCATCAGCCAGAAAAACAACGTCAATGTATTGAGTGGCTGGTAAAATGTAGCCATTTGGCTGGTGGACAAAATTGGTCGTAGTCTAGAGTGTGTCCTCAGGAGCAGTAAATAAATGCAGCCCACTTAGCGTTTACGTGCCCAAGGCTGATGGCAAGGCATCGCAGGCAGTGCGCTCGACTTTATTGGTGTCGAGGCATTGAGATTGTTATATGAGGTTTGAGTAGATGGGTAGATAGTTGAGATAGTTTTCTTCTTGAATGCTTTTTGATCCATCTTATGTCTGAGACAGTGTAGCGGCAGGTTAGTGTAGTGTTTGACTCCGAGACAAAAGGGTTCTGGGTTGAAACGCCAGCGCCTGCAATCGGGCAGAACAGTTAATCGCTGCAATTTTGATAATGGTAAAATGTGTAAATGTATAGAGTATAACAGCGTTATAAATGACGTACCGTAGTGCTGCAGAGACGCCCCGGCCTACACATGTCACATCGTGATCGTTTTTTCAGTGATAATGAAAATGTTAATAGTGAATCATCTGTCAAAATAATCACAATATGATTTTTTTTACCATGTCGTTCACAGCCCTAGCACGCAATCTACCTGTAAGCATCCCTGGGTAAGATGCCCTAACCCCTACCTGTACCAATGATGTGTATCTAAAAGAATTGATTGAAAAGTTGATTTGGATATTAAAGTGACTAAATGACTAAATTGTAAAATTGTAATAGACAAATTGGAGTCACAGTTTGATAAAAAAGTCTCTATATATATTTAAGACTGTCATATGTGAAGTTAAACAGCACAGTTGGTTCCACTATGAACATTAATCAGGTTTCCCTGTGTGACCGCAGTATGCAGTGGAGTAAATGGCCCCCGTCGTCCCCATTGATTTACGCCCGTTATAAAACCCCACATGGCCACCATGAGAGCATTGTCTCCTCTTGCTAATGCCCTTATAGCCGCGCAACCTTTGGGTCCCATCCCACGCTGGTCATAATGACATAATAAACCTGTGCTGACCTGAGAGCAGAGATATATGCGCCAGGCTGTGTTTGTTGAACCACAGCGGTGTTCAGATGAGGGATTCCCAGCAGGTCTTCAAGCAGATGGTACTGCTGCTGAATCTCCAGAGGCTGGGAAGGGAAAGGCAGCGCTGCGCTGCTTCTTCTTCTTCTTCTTCTTCTTCTTCTTCTTCTTCTTCTTCTTCTTCTTCTTCTTCTTCTTCTTCTTCTTCTTCTTCATTCAGCCGACACTTTCATCCAAAGCGAGTATCAAGTGAGCCTAGGAGAACAATTATGACCTGCCGCACAACCTAGTTTGTAAAAGAGACACCAACTGAGCGCAGAGTAGCACTAACAGAGTCGCAGTAACACTGCGACTGAATAGTACTTTGATAGGGTTAAGTAAAACCCTCTCATTCAATATATAGGTATTTGATGCCTGCATATTAAAAGACAATCATAACCATCTAGACCTACAAAACCGAGTTGTTTAACATGCTGACGTTGTGTTTTAGAGAAGGACTTTAGATAAGAAGAAATAGAAGAAATAGCAAACCATTACACAACAAATATGAAATATACACTGTTAAAACACGCCTCGACCGTTTCACGCCTTTCGTCTCAGAATAGAAATGCGATAATATCAACACGCTGAGCTAAATAATATGACGCAACAAGAAGGGATTTTAAAATGCACGTCAGTCTCTCTCTGCTGTCGTAAACAGTGCTGTAAATTCAGTGCTGCGCTGGCGTCTGGCTGGCAGGAAGCGCAGAGTAATCCTGCACACGCAGGAGCCGTGGAACCCTGCCTCTGGAGTTATTGTGTTTCTCTGACCTCTTAAGGGACGGACGACCTTGATAATGAGCTGTTTACAAACCAGGAAGTGAAGACGATGCAGCGCTACCAATAATGCGCCCCAGTGCCGCCATTAGCTTACGTTCTGGATCACAGAGAGAGTGATTAAATTCCATTCAATTATTTTCTATTCCATAAAATTTCATTCCATGCAAACCATCTCCTTTTAATTGCTTCATTGGCATGGGAACCGTGCATCTACATTGCCAATGCATGCAAAAAGTTGAACATTTAAAATAATTGGAATATTCAAAAATATAATACAATAATACAATGAAAACACACATTTATAATATACAGTGAGAAGTTGAGAGAAGGCCTGGCGCCACCTCTCTCAACACAGAGCTGTTTTCTCAGGCTCCACACTCAACGCCTTCCTGCTGCTTCAGTGGTGAGGGTGTGGTCAGTCAGCTGCCAACTCTGTCAACTGCCAGGAGATGGGGAAACACTCAATAGCTCAATATCTATAAGGCTCAAAGTTCAGCCAGCACCTCCACCAATCAGAAGGAGTAGAACTGTGGGCACCTCCACTTGTCTGAACCAATCACAAGGAAGACACCAACATGGATGATCATTAACGATCTCACCGTGGATGAACACAGTTGATGGCCTTCCAACTACCCCTGCCTGTTCTGTGTGTGCTCATCTCCTCATACTTATCACCTATCACCCTAACCGGCACATGGAGATGCAACACTATCTCCAGCTGCCGGCACCACACCGCTCACCTTGCCACGCTGCAAGCTAAATGTGTGTATGTGTGTGTGTGTGTGTGTGTGTGTGTGTGTGTGTCTGTCTGACACAGCAGGAAGCAGCAGCTTTGTTCACACTCTCTAATTAGATGTGGTGTTAGGGAGAGGGGAGAGAGAGAGAACGAGAGGGGGGAGAGAGGAGGGAAAGAGAGGAGAGGGGGACGAGATGAGAGATGGGAGAGTGAGAGGGGGGAGAGAGGAGAGAAAGAGAGGAGAGGGGGACGAGATGAGAGAGGGGAGAGAGTGAGAGGGCGGGAGAGGAGAGAAAGAGAGGAGAGAGGGAAGAGAGAGGAGAGAGTGAGGAGAGAGAGAGCGGTGACTGGCAGCTCGCTCTTTTCAAACTCTCAATTAGAGGTCAGACACCCTGCGGCCAGGCGGCGTTTCGTCTGAGTCACACCTCTGAGGCTCCATCGATTCCTCTTGAACCGGACACATAGGATGCAGGCGGGAGCAGGATAACAGTTAGGGTGTCGGCCTCGCAGCCGTAAGGTTGGACACATTGGGTTCCATAGGAGCAGGTGCGAGGGGTGTGGTCCAAACCAGCCAATAAAAAACTACCAGTCTGGAAAAGTGTTTTGCCAGAAGTAGCAGACTTCTTGTCTTGAATTTCCCCCATTTACCAACATTTTAGTAAAAAAATAACACAGAAATGTTCACCAACACTTTGTGAGACCCAAACAGGAACGTTTTCAACCGAAAAAAGTGATTCAGGTGTTAACCTACGCTTTAATGGCCTGTATCTGAAGTCGCTTTGGACACTAAAGTGTGTCTACTAAATGAGAAAATGGTAAAGAATAGATGGCTTTGGACAAACATCTTCAAGGCATTTCTACACACTTCTTCCACAAGCACCGGCTGTTGGCCGAATGCTGTCCATTATAATAACAAGGCAGTTGATTGGACAACTCGACAGACACCATGTCTTTATTTGATGTTGTTGATGTTCACTCTAATGATTCGGGCGTTTCTAGTGTCATGTAATTGTTACACTCCCTGCAGTCACTTTATTCGATCGTCACGGTGATTAGGGAGAAAATAACAGTAGGACAACACCAGTCCAGCAGCGCAGTGGTGATGGAAAGACACACACAGTATTCATTGTGTGTATTCACAGACGTGTGTGCCACATTTTTCAACTGGATGGGGAACACACTGCAATTAGCAGTGCAGGAAGAGTGTCCACCGGCCTCCCACAGAATCCCTCATTAGTCCCCTGGGGCCTGATGAGTGTGAAAGGACCCCCAGTAGATTTCACAGACTCTCCACTCAACCTGACACTGTGATTAAAATTTTTATATATATATATATACAGCTACAGTATACAGTACTGAGGAGACTACAGCTGTGGTTTCATGATTTGATTTAGATTCAGGGTTTCATTTGGTGCACATGCTGGACTAGATTACTTGAAACTACAATACTGCACGATAGAAAATAGAAAATAACAATACAATACGATATACAATTGAATTGAATAGAAATGATGCTGTGGTATGTTTTCAGTTTTTTCAGATATTATGTTTTAGGTTTATGTTCACCCCAAAGAGGGCAGCGAACACAGAGGCTTTTATTTTTATGTATAGTAATATCTGAAAGTATCATACAATTATTCAGGAACTGAAATGCAACATACATCACCGTTTTTGGTGAAAACACTGTAATGTTTAACTTTCCATGCTGAATAGTACAACGTGCTACGACTCCTGTCACTATAAAATCCACATTAAATGATTATGTTCTTATAAGATTGTCATGATTTATAGACGATCTGAACAAAAGTCCAGTCGCGTATATTTATACAACACAATGGAGTTAGATGGTAACCCCCTTAATATAAACACCTTTTAAAAGCAAGAGAGAGGAAACATTATGAAAGGTACAGGGACAGGCTCGTTCTAGGATGGACAGGAGGGAAGTGGGTGCCGGATGGCCAGCCATAATATGATAACACATTAGCCAAGAATTTAGATTAACCAAAACAAGACAGAAATGAAAAGCAATCCAAGTCATTAAGTCTAGAGACAGCTGCGGTTGGTGAACGGTCCTGCTTCAGCCAACATAGTCCAGGGGCCAGCACATAACTAGCTCTATAGCTAATAATTTGCTAGTTATGCAGGCACATTACTACCTCTATAGCTAATGATGTGCTAGTTATGCTAGCTCATAGCTAGCTAGAGGTAGAAGTAGTTGTGCTAGGTATGCATTAAGGTAACTTTTGCATAGTCTTATGAAATGAAACAAGAATTGCGGGTGGATGTACATCATTAGAAGTCACTATTACTATTATTAGAAGGTTGTACTGGTCTGGGAAGCTCCCATTGTCCACTAGTCGAAGACTGTGATTGTACTGGTCTGGGCAGCTCCCAGTGTCCACCAGTAGAAGACTGTTGTTGTACTGGTCTGGGCAGCTCCCAGTGTCCACCAGTAGAAGACTGTTGTTGTGCTGGTCTGGGCAGCTCCCAGTGTCCACCAGTAGAAGACTGTGATTGTACTGGTCTGGGCAGCTCCCAGTGTCCACCAGTAGAAGACTGTTGTTGTACTGGTCTGGGCAGCTCCCAGTGTCCACCAGTAGAAGACTGTGATTGTACTGGTCTGGGCAGCTCCCAGTGTCCACCAGTAGAAGACTGTTGTTGTACTGGTCTGGGCAGCTCTCAGTGTTTATCAGTAGAGGACTGTGGTTGTACTGGTCTGGGAAGCTCCCAGTGTCCACTAGTAGAAGACGCAGAAAGACATACCCACAGTCAGTAAAAATAGACTGATAGAACATGAAGTGAACATCGTTGTGATGAAAGAGAGATGATAAAATGAAGGTGACGGATTATCCCAGGAGATAATTAACCTTTCATTTCCTCTCTCTGACCTTTTCCCTATGGCAACGTCAGCCTTTTAAATTCAGAGCGGAGGGCTGACTGGGGTCTTTAACCAACAGCTATACGAAGAGTCTTTGAAGATAAGTGCTGTGTGTGTTCAGGGGGAGAGGAAGTCATCATTGGTCTGTTTCCTGTGAGGTTTTTAAAAACGGTCCTTTGAGAGGTGATGGTGGTGGGGGCGGACTCAATCAAATGGCAGTTGGGGTATTTAGTACATGACAGGGAAAAAGAATGTTTCAGGGAGAAACATTCTCACGAGAAATTTCAGCAGCAAGACATTTATAGACATTTCAACGTATGTTATGGATTCATTTGTGGGTTCTTTTTTTGGATTACTCTTTTAGTTCTGTCATGAGAAAGGAGAATGTCACAACGATGGTTGATCAGCCTGTTTCCTAATAAGATAAATAGATACGATAGATTCATAAAATAGATGAAAGTGCATAATTTCACCCTTGTTTAATCGGTTGGGCTCATGATTAAAGCTTTCTTCAAATGTGCAATTCATAACCCTTTATGTCTTAAAATTGACGAGGTGACAATAGCTGTTTATTGACTTTACTTGTTTATGTTTGTTTCCTCCCAACTTGTTCACGTATTATTTCCTGTGAATTCCATAAGTGTATCCAACATAAAAAAAACAACACAGACCCCCGTCACTAAACCCGCATTCAAAGCGAGACATAGGCGGTAGGAGAGCAGCGCAGAGACCAGCCTGTAACTAACAGAGTCGTATGTACTGATAGTGGAGGATAAACATGTTACCATGCCGGAGCCAGGAGGGCGGGTCGGCGGTCCTCGTGAAGAGGAAACAGATCGGAATCTTCCATCTGTAAATCTGTCCCCTCTCCGGGGCCTCCTCCGCCAATCAGGGCCAGAGTTGGACAGGAAGTGTGCAGCGGTCAGGTAGTCCCTGTTGAACCCCTGCTCATCCTGTTTCCTGAGGTCATGCTCGCGCCCTGGCTCTTTTTAGTTTCTCACCAGCCCTGGAATGGCCTGACTTTATGGGGGCCTGAAGGACTTAAAGGGGTAAACATATCATTTAATAGAGTCAGGAGTCAGCTGAGATCCAGTGACCAATAGGCTGTGGTTGTACTTGGCAGCTCCCAGTGTCCACCAGTAGAAGTCGGTGGTTGTACTGGGCAGCTCTCAGTGTCCACCAGTAGAGGACTGTGGTTGTAATGGGCGGCTCCCAGCTATAGCTCAAGAAGCATGTATGTATGGTGAAAGCACTTTCTATAAATCACACAAGAACAGCTCATTCGGAAAGGCCTAACCCATGAGAACAACTGATGGAAAAAGACATCTCAGTGGACAGAACTAGACATATGTTCCAGATCAGAAACTATGCACTTCCTTTCGAAAGGCACCCTAGAAAATGTATAGTAGTTATTGAACACAACACACAATATTCAGGGTTGGCACTTTACAAGAGAGCTGCACACAGATTGAAGGGTAGTTCTTAATTTTGTGGCTTGGTATCCCTCGAGAGCAGATGCACTCCTCTCCCCTCTGCTGGTCCTTGAAACCCTGGACTGGATCTCCACCTGGGTGGAGGGGAGGCTGGGGTGGGTGGCTGTGGAGGGTAGGCGCTCACACATGGAAGCTGTACTCAGGCAGAGCTGTGGCTGAATTGCCCGTCTCTCAGTATTGCTAATAACGTTTAATAAAGGGACGGTCATGCGGGTTTGGCGGGAAGCTGGAGTCATCATCACTGCGTTTTTCTTTTGGAGATGTCAGTTATTTACTGAGCTCATCTCTCTCCTCTCTCCTCTCCTCCTCTCTTCTCCTCCCCTCGCCTTTCCTTTCTCCTCTTTTCCCCCCCC
>OMKP01079888.1:0-22055 GCA_900302375.1 Bathygadus melanobranchus
ACCGGGGGGGGGTCTACCAGGGGTACTTGGAGCTGTGTCTGTGTATATGTGTGTAGTTAGGAGTGTGTGTGTGTGTGTGTGTACCAGGGTAGTTGGGGGACATGCCTTGTGAGGACCGGGTCAGCGCCAGGTAAGGTGGGTAGGGGGTCTGCTGGTAGGGCAGGTAGGCCTGCTGCGGGGGCGACACCGCTGCCCGGGCCCGCTGCGACTCCTCACACAGCCCTCCCATTGGCTCCTCGCCCTGCTCCTCCTCCCCCTCCACCCTCTCAGCATCCTCCGGTTCGCTGATGGGTGTGGCATGTTGGGCCCCTCCCCTTTCTCCTCCTCTAACTCCCACAAAGGTGGCCATATTAGCTCCAACTGGCTCCAAGGTAGCTCGCCAGTCCTTGGTCTTGGCCTCCCTCTCCTCTGGCTGGTTGGCATGGAGACCCAGAGGATACTGGGGGTGTTTGCATCGTGGCCGTCGGTACGCCCAGCTGAGGCCGTCTGGGGGCTAGATGATGGGACAGGTGTTGGTTCTAGATGATGGGACAGGTGTCGGTTCTAGATGATGGGACAGGTGTCGGTTCTAGATGATGGGACAGGTGTCGGTTCTAGATGATGGGACAGGTGTCGGTTCTAGATGATGGGATTGGTGTTGGTTCTAGTTGATGGGACAGGTGTTGGTTCTAGATGATGGGATAGGTGTTTGTTTTAGATCAGTGGGACAGGTGTTGGTTCTAGGTGATGGGATAAGTGTTGGTTCTAAATGATCGGACATAGGGCTGAACAATATTTTGCATATTTTTTGGACCTGTAATTGTACTGCTCCAAAATTGCAATTTCCTAACCCTAAAAAGCCTATCTTATATGGTAAAATATTCATATTGCTATTTTCTGACAGATATTGCGATATGATTCACAATTAGTGATCATTTTCATATCATTTTTTTAAATCATGATGTAACATTTGTTGGGGTCTGTACCAAACAAACGTTTTCTTACATTCTTACAAAATGTGTAGGCCAGGGTATCTCTGCAGCACTACAATTAGTCAGACCTCATGCCCCAGCTCAACTACTTCAGCTGGCCGACTGGTACCACCATCGCTAAGAGCAAACAAACGTTGCTCCACCAAGTCACAACTTTTCTCTGTCCTTGCACCGCAGTGGTGGAATGAGCCCCGCACATCCCGGCACTGACCAGGCCAAATTCCTTGTAATGTGAAAATTACTTGGCAATAAATCCTTTTCTGATTCTGATTCTGATTCTGATTTGAAATAGCATTTAGCATTGTGTAGCATCGTATGCTGGCTACTTTGCTGTTTTACAGCAAGGGGTCAACCTAGCAATTTGAGCTTGAAACTTGTTCTATTAACCTAACAATCATGAGTGCTTGAAAATGCTACTGTACCGTCAGTGATATATTGTTTCCATTTTTTGACAAATGTCCTTAATGTAAATCACGTCTGCCAAATGCCCTAAATGTAAATGTACAATACTTCTTGTATAATGGTGTTATACATTGACATTTACACATTTCACCCTCATCAAAAAATTGCAGCTCCTGCAATTTGGAAATTGCACTTGGCCATATTGTGATTTCAATAATATTTTGATTAATTGTTGTTGTGTTGTGTTGGTTCTAGATCTGTGGGACAGGTGTTGGCTCTAGATTATGGTACAGGTGTTGGTTCTAGATTATGGTACAGGTGTTGGTTCTAGATTATGGTACAGGTGTTGGTTCTAGATTATGGTACAGGTGTTGGCTCTAGCTGATGGGACAGGTGTTGGTTGTAGATTATGGTACAGGTGTTGGTTCTAGATTATGGTACAGGTGTTGGTTCTAGATCTGTGGGATAGCTGTTGGTTCTAGATTATGGTACAGGTGTTGGCTCTATCTGATGGGACAGGTGTTGGTTGTAGATTATGGTACAGGTGTTGGTTCTAGATTATGGTACAGGTGTTGGTTCTAGATTATGGTACAGGTGTTGGCTCTAGCTGATGGGACAGGTGTTGGTTCTAGATCTGTGGGACAGCTGTTGGTTCTAGATTATGGTACAGGTGTTGGCTCTATCTGATGGGACAGGTGTTGGTTGTAGATTATGGTACAGGTGTTGGTTCTAGATTATGGTACAGGTGTTGGTTCTAGATTATGGTACAGGTGTTGGCTCTAGCTGATGGGACAGGTGTTGGTTCTAGATCTGGGGGACAGCTGTTGGTTCTAGATGATGGTACAGGTGTTGGCTCTAGCTGATGGGACAGGTGTTGGTTCTAGATCTGGGGGACAGCTGTTGGTTCTAGATGATGGTACAGGTGTTGGCTCTAGCTGATGGTACAGGTGTTGGTTCTAGATCTGGGGGACAGCTGTTGGTTCTAGATGATGGTACAGGTGTTGGCTCTGGATCTGTGGGACAGGTTTTGATTCTAGTGGAAGTGTTTCCCCTACAAATCAAACAGTGGTGGGTGGCAGCCATGTTGGTGCAACAACTCTGACTAACACCCTTTAAGATTAACCTGTTAGCACTAGTAGGATTTAGCACCAGCAGGACTTGGCATGGTTTCTATGGGTGGATTGGAGGACAATTCAAAGCTTTTTGGCCCACCACTGCAGATGGATCTTCGAGGAAACACATATAGATCATAGTAAATATGACAGATCTTACAGGAAACACAACAGATCTTAGAGGAAACACAGATCTTTGAGGAAACAAGACAGATCTTACTGGAAACACAACAGACCTTAGAGGAAACACGACAGATCTTAGAGGATACACCGATTCCTCACTGGAACACGACAGATCAACCACTCAAAGAATGATGCTGATGGAGGATGACAGCAACGTTTCAACAGGCGGCCATTTCAAGCAGATGGAAAAAAAACCATCTGTATCCTGTCTGAGTGACATGGAACAGGAAACAGCTTGACAAGCCAACAGAGAAGCGACAGCGATGGAAACAATTTCACGTCCTCTGGATGTTAACACTATGCACAGATCCACCAGACCCCATTTTCCCATCATTTAGGGTCTAACTGACTAATGCGGAGACAAATTTATGAAACGCTTCAGCCCTCAGTCATGAAACGTATTTGACAACATGATGGAAACGGTCCCTACAGGCAAATAAAAACATTTTCTTTACCTTTCGCTTGATCCAGTTTGTTTGTTATTGTGTCTCCCGCAAGGAGTCACACTTAGATATCTCGGGAGTCGCGGGACTTGAGTTGTTGCGGGACGACAACAGTAGAAACGTGACCGGCAAGAGTTTATTGTGTTGGACAGAGTTATCTAGTCATGGCTGAATATTTAGATGATTTGGAGTATATGGATGAAGAGCTCCTAGAAATTGAAGAGTGGATGAGGAGAGAGAGAGAGAGAGAGAGAGAGAGAGAGAGAGAGACAGCTAACAGACAGCTAACAGATGCCCCCTGGCATTCAAGACATCTGCGACGGGGACATCTGTGCTTTCCTCATGGAGCGCAGGGCCTTCTCACGCAGGTGCTTCTCAAGGTCATCCAGGCTGTCCTCTACTTCGCTGTCTGATTCCTTAAAGAAAGGTAGCATTAATTACGTCGTATTCAAACCGAGGCACCGAGGCAAACGATAGCGGGAGCCGCTACGCGGGCGCGCTCCGATTTAAAAGGAAACAAAAGAAACACTCACAGATCAGTAAAGCAGACTTCACCTTTTTCGAATCGTCGTCCTCGTTCGCCCCCTGGCTCTCCTGGCCGTTTCCCGCCACAGCGGCGCCACTCTTCTCCTTCTTGTGCTTCTTGTGCTTCTTATGCTTCTTCTCTTTCTTGTGTTTCTTCTCCTTCTTCTTCTTCTTCTTCTTCCCTCCCGCCTCCGTGTCTGAATTCTGCAGGAGGAACGGCATTTCACAGATTACACCGCGGTAATCCAATGGTGACCCAATCACGGTAAGCCAAGAAAGGCGCAGCGGCAAAATTAATTCATAATCCGCAGCTATACAATAATACAAGACATTATATGGGCATGGCACACAGGCATAGGGTTAAGGACTCTTGCCTTGCTGGGGGATTGGCTGGCAGAACCACTGCTGGCCTTTTTGGCCGGGGGTGGAGAGCCGCTGGCAGAGCGTGAGGGAGAAGGAGAGGCAGAGCCCGGGGCTGGACGTTTTAGGGCCGCCGGTGGAGCCGGTGAAACGGACCTCGACCTGGAGTTCATTCTCTTTATAGGTTGAGGGCTCGGCGAAGACCTGGTGCATGGACATGGAGGAGAGAACATTAGATGTGTGCATTCACTTGTGTTAGTGGGTCTTACACAAAACGGGTGAGAATGACATAACAACGTATGCTTCCTTGAGACTGAGTGCTTGCCTCTGGTTCTTGCGTGGCTCTGGGGTCCTGGACACCCTGCGGATGGCTCTGTTGCCATGGGAAGGGGACGGCTGCCTCCTCTGATTGGATGGAGAGGTACTGGAGGCTTCGAAACGCCTGGGGGGGCTTGCTGAGCCCCTGGCCCCGGCGCGACCTCGCTGCGCCGGGGAAGGGGAAAGATGTTTGGGGGCTGCGGCTGGGGACCGCGTGTCCCTGCCTGGGCGGTTGGAAGGTAACATGGGGCTCCTCCTGTGCCTTTGCGGGGGAGACGTGGAAGACGGAGGCGTGCGCCTCTTCAGGGCAGGCGGAGAGCTCCTGCGCTTGGGAGACCTGGAGGGGCGTCGCTTGGCAACAGGAGAAGAGCCTTTGCTGGGAGACCCCGACAGCCTCCTCTTCTGCTGTGGCACAGGGGAAGGGCTGTACCGACGCTGGATAGGAGGAGAGTAGCGGCGCGGGGAAGGAGATCGTCTACGAGGGGGCGGGGAAGGGGACCTAGAAGGTACACAAAGGTGGTTATGAGAATTGCACCGATCCAGAATTTCTTGGATTAAAACAGTGAAATTGAGTACATTAAACCTATAAGGTCGGACTTTAGCTGATGT
Source organism: Bathygadus melanobranchus (assembly GCA_900302375.1). Taxonomy (NCBI): domain Eukaryota; kingdom Metazoa; phylum Chordata; class Actinopteri; order Gadiformes; family Macrouridae; genus Bathygadus; species Bathygadus melanobranchus. The sequence goes on from OMKP01079888.1 coordinate 4,924, forward strand.
GGTAGAATAAATGAGTGGGAATATAATGAGAGTCATACTATTTTTCTCTTCAACCCTTTATAGTGTCTAAGGTGAAAGCTATGTTCATTTGTAAATAATTAAAGCTATTGATATGGAAGAAAACCTCTGAAAGAGCCAGGCTGTGAAATGGTTATATACTGCAATTTTTTGTTAGTTATAAGTTATGAGTGTGCACAATAATATACTTGCAGTAATACTGATACTATGTAAAACGATGAATGTGGGGAAAAAAATGTAAACATTTTTAAAAGTGAAATGAATCAGCAAGTGTCCGTACCTCCGTCTGGGAGGAGAGGGGGATCTGCGCCGGCGTGGAGGAGAAGGAGATCTCCGCCCGCGTCCTCGTGGAGAAGGAGATCGTCTTCTCCTGAATAGGGGAAAGTGGCGACACATTTACAGTCACGACGACGTTCCTTCAACAACCAACACAGGGGAGCGTTTCCTAATGCGCGGCCACGCCGTCTGACCTTGGTGATGGGTCGCGGTGGCGTCTCCGCGGGGAGGCCGAGTGGCTGCGCCTCCTGCGGACCTCGCCGTTACGGGGCCCCGGACCTCCCGCGGCGGGCTTCTTGGCGCCCTCGTCCTCTGATGAGGAAGAGGACCCCGAATCTGAAACAAACAGGAACAACCACGAGTCAGTCCATCCTTGGCTTCCACGTTTATGTGTATGAAGCCAAAACTAAAACAACAACATGCAAAAGACATGCAAAATGTGTTGAGGTGGACTTTGTTTGGGAGGATTCAAATTGTTTAAAAAAAATAAATGAAAAGAAATATCCACTTCTAACCTGAGGAGGACTCACGATTCTGCCTGCGATACTGACGCCTCTGCTGCACAGAATCTGCCGTGGCATCTTTCTCATTTTTATCTTCATCTGAAAAGTCACAGTTGCAATCAGAACACGTTCAAAACCATAAAGCTAACTCGTTTAGAGAAGCATCGCGTCATGATGACGGTCAGCATTACTGTTTTTCAACACATAGTAGTCTCTTACCTGACTCAGAGTCTTCTGATCGTCTTGCTTTGGGATTATCTGATGGTGACTCAGTTCTGCCTGCGACTGGTCTTCGCTTTACCCCTAGAATAAAACAAAAACAGTTTTTAGGGGCTGGTGTAACACAAAGGAACATCTCTTCCCTCCCATCAGTGCCCAGTTCAGAAGTGTTTTTAAATAAACACTAATTATGAAAGACTGGAGAGATTGGATCATAAGAACACTAGAGGTGTACATGCCAGCTGATCTGGAGGGAGAGGGGGAACCACGGCCCTTCCTGGCCCGCGGGGACACGGAGCGCCGGTCCTTTCCTGTAGGGCTACTGGAGGGGTCGGGGTGGCGTGGCTGTTTGCGGGGCGGCGTGGCGGACATTCTCTTCGCGGCCTTCTTGGGGGAGCGAGACTTGGAGGAACTGCTGCCCGAGGATGAGGCAGAGCGGGAGCGCCTCCTGGTGCACAGCGGTGGAAGGGTGAGAATCATTGAAGACAAGACATGAGCGGCAGTGCTGAGAGATGGTTCAACAGTCGTGGCGACGTCGGCCGCTTACCGGCGGACAGGCGAGCGCCTGTGTCTGTGTCGGGAACTTTGCGGGCCACGTCTGGGAGGGCTCCTACGACGCGGGGACATTCGCCTCCTGGGGCTGGGCCTTCTGCGGGGGGAGTAAGATCTAGAAGACAAAATAAGAATAATAATGATCGATTTGAACATTAAAACATCATTCTTTCTTAAGTCAGAGAAAACCAGCCAGAACTAGAGGGGTCTGGGGGCATGTTCCCCAGTGAGAACATTTTAAAAGATATTTGCTTTGCATGCTCATCTCTAACTAAATTAACTATCGTTTATCAAGACAAGGTTTCAACTCAAACCTTTCGCCTTTCGAGAACTAGACCGCACCCCACCCATAGCGTCGCAGAGCTACGCGATCCACGTGAATTACCTAGCCTGAAATGAAGTTAGCGTCTCTGTTAAGTACCACAGAGAGACTTGAGTGCAGCGGACTTTACCTGGAGCGGGATCGGCGGCGGCGGGAGCGGGAGTGAGACCGGGACCGGTGGCGAGGCCGGTCCCTCCTGCTGTCCTTCTCCCTGTCCCGGGACTTGGGCCTCTCCTCCTTCTTGGCAACCTTCTCTGGAGAGGGCTGCTTTACATCAGGGACAGCGGCCGCTTTCGCCACCTCCACTTCAACCACTTCACTAGTGGCCAAGGGAAAGACAAGAGAGAAATCTAAGAGGTGATGCTCAAATTATGAAAATGACATGGGATATTTGACACGGGACATTCCCTGCTAACCTGATGGAGGCAGAGGCAGGCTCTGGGACAACGGGCTCTGTAATGGCGCTCGCTGGAGGCTCGGGCTCAGGGTGGTACTCCTCTGGCTTTGGGAGCAGCGGCATCAAAGCGGGTGGGGGTGAACCTCCGGCCACTGGGATGGGCTTGTGACGTGGAGAGCGCGAGGGGCTGGGCTTCCGGTCCCGCTTCACAGGCGACCTTCTCCGTGGTGATGGTGACCTTGACTTCCTCCTGGGCAGATATGAGGCAGCAACATTGAGCAATGAGTTTCTTTTGTTCATGTGGAAATGCGACCTCTGGGGCCCTGCGTCGACACTATTTGACTCACCTCCTTGGGCTCTTGGATTGACCTCGTTCTCGTTCCTTGTCTTTTTCCTTCTTGTCTTCATCCAGCTTCTTGAGAGACGCAAGCTTCTCCTGCTCAATCTGCAGGATGAGACGGACGTGAAGGTGGCGTACAAAAATAGATGCGCGACACCAAGATAAGACACTACAAACTTCTCCGTGCCTGTAGACAAGATAAGAGGTTTAGAGAGAGTGGATGTTACCTGTCTCTGCTTGATTTCCTCCTTCTTCTGCTCCAGGAAGGCAGAGGGGATGCCGGCGATGTTCTCCTGGGCACTGAGCAACAAGGGCCACAGGTCTCTCATGAACTCCCTGGCGTTCTTTCCATTCAGGAAGCCGGTGAGGTTGATCTGCATCATCTTGCTATCTGGGTGCTGCAACACACACACACACGAAGGGGGAGAGAACGAACAATATGGCCGTTGAAACATGGCAGAGAGAGCATTTGTGGAGGAGGTAGTGTCCCATTAAGGGGACAGCCTACCCCGGGTCCTGACTAAACTACACCTGTTTACTATAGGCTAGTTCCAATTATAAGAAATAATAAACGACTACATTTGCAACCACCCTGGGCCCAATAGTGGACCAACTAGCAACCAATCAAAAATGAGGGTGTGACTGAATTAAATCATACTCAAACTTGTGAAAACTGAGAACATAAGCTAGAGGAGACTAGACAGATCTAAATATAAAGATATCTGCATGCAAACTGCTGATACGCCCATAAAAGATTCTGTTACTCCCCTCCTCCAACAGTTGTTGGCAGCTAAAAAAAATAATAACAACACCCCCAAATTCGTCTAAGACAAAAAAAAAAAAGTTGTTTCACTGCTTTTTTACAGTGCCCACCCAAACAATGTTACAACTCAGCAACCCTGGCCCCCGTGTTGAGCCTCCCCATAGTCTAACGTCTCAGAGATAAACAGATAGCCACATTACAGAGTGCCTTAAACCCCGACACTGCAAGTACAGTTCCGGTGTCTTCAGTGAGTTCCCGTGGGATCAGTGGGTACGGAGCTCCCGTGGCCTGCTTCCGCCTCCCTACTGCTTGAGACTCAACCACCTTGAGCTTAATGTTATATCATTTATCTAAATTGCAAGAGACGAACAAGCAATAATGAGTATACAGTTCATGAAAGTTTTTTTGTTTTGTTTTACTTCAACAACTGACACAAGAAAGATTGTGAAAAGCCCTTGGTCTGGTGTCACTGATCACAGCCTTTCATGCCACTATGATACAGTATCCTTTAGACTTTATGGTTACCCTCGCCCACCTCCCAGTACCACTTTTTAATAGCACTATACTGGTGTTTTTAACTTACTTTTAAAGAAGAGTCTTTAAAGTGAGTAAAAAATCCTAAGAGGGTTGGAAATGATTACCCAAAATAAGTCAACTATGCTCTGAGTCTTACTGGTGACGTGCATGAATATTGCCATCGAAAGCTTTATCCAGTTTTAAAGGTTTTCCTATGAAATGTACGTTTTCTGCAAAAATAGAAATGAGTGCTTGATGTGTTAATGCAGGAGTAAACCTTACAAAAAATATCAATTTTATCACTATAGAAAAAAAAAAAAGGGTTATAAGATAGGAGCATGCACATTTAAGTATTATTTAAAAAGTGGCTTTACTCATTAACGCCATTTTGCAAGTTTGCAAATGTGACTGCCACTGCATTCTTTTGCCACAAAGGAAGTAAACGCATCAAACAAAATTCTTAATATGCTTTATAACACTGTTCTGCTTCCCAATCCCTTCAATTTCAGCTAGGGGTTGTGGGATTTTAAGTAGCCAAATGATGCATTGCAAGTACGTCAATTATATTATGGCATAGTTCAGGTTTATCTACCACTGACATGATATGGCAATCCCTACACATAACTCACCTCAAAACCACACAGTGCATCATGTAGGGAGAGTTGGGCTCAGTGACTTTGGGCTCAGGAGAGAGCTAATTAGGTGTTGGTGCTATACTTCTGATGCAAGGAATAACATCCATATTGGTTCAGGCCTTTTAAATCATAAATCACATCAGCATTAGAAGACGGCTACACAGAGGCACTTTGTCACATCACAGCAACAACAAGGTTATGGCATTTGAATTGGTCTATGTTCTGGACAGTACTTTTGGTTACCCTGTTTTGGTGATACCAAATCATGTAGTTTTTTTAATCGAGTTTCATCGACAACCTGTGCTTGTCTGCTTGCTAATCAATAGGCTACCATCACACATGTGTTTTGTAACAAAAGAAACATTGTGCATTGAATGACATTACCTTCTCATCCAGCTGGTTAAATATGAATTCTATGACAACATCATCTTCGAATCCCAGGATCTCGGTCACTCGCTGAGTAATCCAGGGTTTGACGACCTCCAGGTTTACTTTGGTCATGTCCACCTAAAACACCAAAAAAAACACTTTAGTACATTTTGGGCCACAGCCAACTGTGTTAGGTAGGTTTTGTTTACTTATTTTGTATACAAAATAACTATTGGAGTAGACGCAGTTTATTAACGATTGTTAATGAGGTAAATGTACCTTCTTGTCCAGACATTCTGCAAATTTCAGTTGCTTCAGTAGTTTCTTATGCTTGTTGCTGAATCGGTTGTCTTGTTCCGCACTTGTGCCCTAAAAGAAGGACAAATACACGACATGATGTCATGACAAAATAAAAACACACCCGGACACGGTATTCAGGGCCAAAACATTGACGAGGACGCAGTGCCAAGCGAAGGAGACGAACACAGCGGTCCTGTCCATGACCCTTAATACAAGCTAAATTAGCCGTTAGCTCCCCTCATGCTAATCTAAGGCGAGAAACTTGGCATACCACACAGTGAGATGTACGACAACGGCAAGGGTTTAGAACGCAGCATCGGCTTTTTCCGGTTACCTTACGTGTTGTGTGGGCATCGTACCGGCGTGAATCATAAGACAAACGGGCTAAATGTAAGATGATGTGTGTTATTAGTTCAGATGCGAACCGCCTCCTTGGTTACTCAATGTACGGTCGCCATCTTCGATGAGGGCTAAAGTCAGCCTGTTAGCTTGACCGAATGTGCCAAACCGCGGCTTTCCAAACCCCGGCTGTAGACTAAATAAATACCGTGTACGACAAGGCTTCACACTAACCATACATTTCCAACTAGCTGATATAGTAAGAACAGAACAGAACCCCCCCACCACCACTATGTGTGTCCGCTCTGAACGCAACGGGCCGAGCAGCGTTAGCTACCATGGGCAGCCTAATGGCGCATTAGCCCACCACATATATAATCAAACACACGTCCATAACGTGCAATCGGCGCGGATCGAGGTTCGTATACAACACACGTCAAAGCGTGCCTATCAATAAATACGGAGGACTTACGCGGAAGAATCCCGCGTCCATTCCTGTAGAGAGATATTAGCAGGCGCTATTGCAGAAAGACGTACTACACCAGCTGAAATCCGGTCGACGAGCACAGGAGGCGCACGAGGCACGCGTCTACAGGACGTGCAGGTGACCGCGCCGGCCACTAGGTGTCGCCCGTTCATCAACAGCGGCGCGCACACGTTTACTTTACTTGCTGTAGATTAATTAACTTGATTTGCTTACGCGCCTTCGCCAATTGAATGTGAACACGTGGTCAAATGAAAGGAAAACCATGATGGATAGCAGCGCACCAGGGACGTGGATACAGTGTTTGTATTATTAGGCTTCTCTATAACTAGCCGTGATATTTCTAATGAATGATGTCAGTTGGAAATAGAAGATGTAACGAGCCATTCGTGTAAAATTAGGTTTATTTTTAACGTGAGTACACCTCAAGAATATATATATATATATGGTATAATACATGGAATATTATTCCATTCTTCAACTTTGTGTTTTTATTAATTACGCAGATTGCACTGCTGCGTACACTTGCTAATGATTTAAAGCAAATATGAATAGTTGACTATATCAATAATAGTCAATAATAATCACAAATAAATCGTAGCTTGTGTAGCATCTTATCCTGGCTACCTGCTGTTGTACAGTAAGGAGTCAACCTAGCAACTGTAAGCTTGTAAACTTGTTCTATTGACTGTTCCCTGTTCCCTGAATAAAGAACCACACACACAGTCAACTGTGTGTGTGGTTGTATATATATATGTGTGTGTGTGTGTGTGTGTGTGTGTGTGTGCACATGCAATTCAATTAAATTCATTTAAAAAAAACTTTATTTATCCCCAAGGGGCAATTCCTGGAAGCAGGCATAGTAAAATGACACACAAACAGGACATACACGACAATACATAACAGACAATCAGTGGGCACACAGCACCGTGCACAGCAGATGTCAATGTAGCAGATGTGTGTGCTCGTGCACATACGTGTGTGGATTTGTGTGTGTGACTAGTCATTCCTAGTGTCCACAGTAAATTGAGTGTTTCCAGCTGGCAATCTGTTTCTAAATAGAACACGATTGTGGTGCAAAACTCTTTGGTCAAAGTATATGATGATATATGATATATGATATAACATCAAGCTATAGGTTCGGCTTCAGGACTGGCCGTTGGGTCTCTGTGGCGCAGGCGTTGCTAGCTGACTGGCAGTCCCTCATCGGCCCTCTTTTGTCGGATGGAGCGGAGCATGTCTGAGACCAGCCCTTCAAGCCCGTAGACCGATTCCCATCCCCAATCTCTCCTAGCATTGGAGTCATCAAACCTCATAGGCCAGCTGTCCGCTGCAACATGATTAGAACTTACATTTTATTGTTAATTTGGGCAGGATAGTGTCGTGGCCAGGAAGGTACTAGCTTTGATTCCCTATAGTAGTCCACAGCCTACCTGTAGGCATCCTGGAGCCAGATGTCTAACCCCCTACCTGCTCCTTAATGACATCTATCTGAATTTCACCGTAAGTAGCTTTGGACAAAAATAAGTATGATATAATGATCCATCCATCCATCCATTATCTCTATTTGATATAATGATGATGATGACAACATGATGCATGCTGAAATGACCGAACAAAAAGCTGTTAAAAAGCTGCCTTAAGTGAAATGCTACAGTCCCAATCCCATTATTCAATCAATCACATCATGTAACGTCATGTAACACCACTGACCAAAAAAATGAATAGAATGCAAGGAACGGACAACGTACCGATGGTCTGGCGGACTGAGTCGGGCTTGTAGACGACCTTGAGGTGAGGCACGTGTTTGCGTATCTCCTGGGCCACCTCCTCCGGGCTGAAGCTTACGGCGGCGATGTTGTAGGTGCGCAGGGACAGCTGGCTCTCCGGTGCGTGCATGAACTCCACGGTGGCGCGGTGGCAGTCGGAGATGTGCATCATGGGAAGGAGCGTGTTGGGCCGCAGGTAGCACTCGTGCCGACCCGTGCTGACGGCGTCGTGGAAGATCTGAACGGCGTAGTCTGCACAAAGACGGGAGACGTCCACAGTGACCAAAACGTGACTGCTATCGTACCTCGCAAGCGTTCCATGAGTACGAGTAATACCGGTTGTCCCTCCACCAGGGTGTGTATGGGCCGAGATCACACCAGGGTAGCGAAGACAGCGGAAGTCCAGGCCATATTTGTGATGGAGATACTAACGGGAATGACAAATAAACAAGGTAAAAAAACAACAACAACAACAGCTGTACGTTTTTTTGCGGTCACAATCGAGTGTGCGTTATCACAGTCCTCACTTCCCCCATCAGCTCCCCGTGGACTTTGGACACGCCGTAAATGGTGCGGGGCCTCTGCACGCAGAGGTCAGGCGCGGGGTCGCGAGGAGACGAGGGCCCGAATGCTCCGATGGTGCTAGGGATGAAGACACGCAGGCAGTTCTCTAGGGCCAAATCCAGCACATTATGAAGGCCTAATGAAAGAACGAAGCAGGTGAGGTGAAAGGTTCCAGGAAGAGCATTACTAAGACGACAGTTAGCTTAAACCGTGTTTACAGCGTATTAATACCGGTTATATAAGATTCACATATTGAATTGTCGGAACAGACCTGTGATGTTGATCTTGCGAGCCAAAGCCACGTTGGCCTCACCAACAGCACTGAGGACAGCGCTGTAGTGGACCAACCATGTGATGCGATTGTTTACAATCAGTTCTCTGAGGTGTTTGTAGTCCAATACGTCAGCGTATACAAAGGGGCCTGATGAAAATCGACAGACAGACAGACGGACCAGACCGGGAGGGATTTACAGGAGATGGTAAGCCGATAGGGGCTTTAATTAATCTCAAGGCAAATTGTTTGGTGGTTATTTAAATGTTAAATATTAATTGGAATTGAAATAGGCTATTTGATTTTCAAATGTTTTACCACTGCTCAATACACGCGCCGGGGGTTTCTTAATGTCTGACAGGATTACATTCTCTTTCCCATACTGCTCCCTGAAAATTGATACACACATTTTTCGTTTAATTGCTTTTATATCAAAACAAATAATTGACAAGCAAGGTCAAATAAGAGTGAAAATATGACTCCTACCTCAGTATTTGCGCAAGCCCCGAACCCAATTGTCCAAGGCCACCTTTAAAAGGAAAAAAAACAGCCCATATTAAACTTTTTTTTTAAATTATGTTTCAAAATAATGTAATATTTGTTATGTTTTTGTATAGGGTACAATATTGTTCAACTGGGCAGCGCCGTTTTTGTTTTGACTAAAGCTTTATCCACAGACAGTACAGTCTATTATACTCGCTTCTTTTATGACAGCAGCGCTGTCTGCAAGCGGTCTATTGTGTCATTCTTCCAGCATATACTAAAAAACGTTCCAAAACACAGAACACGTGCGACCCAAATGAAATAACCCGCAATGTTTTGGACCCTGTCCACAGAAAAGCCCCGCTTCTTATTCATCAATACATACATAATAACCAACGGGATATACGGAACCTGTGATGAGAACACGCGGACTCTCCCGAGGTGTCACGGATACTTGGCTGTTCCTGCTGGTTTGTCTGGGCGAACAAGTGAAGTCCCGGCAGGGCAGCCTGTGTGCCCTGCTGAGGCAGTGGAGGTAAAACGGACGAAACACAGCAGCAGTTGGCATACAGACCCGCATACCCAATGTCATGTTGAGCAGCAGGCCTAGGAGAAAAAAGTCCAAGTGGTCTCAAACGACAGCCTAATGTATAATGAGCATATAGCGTTTCAACTAGAGGTAGTTGAAATTGAAATCGTAATTGAAATAGCCTACCTAAATCTGGTCTTGGATAAGAAAACCAGCCACTTGATCCAGGGGAGCAGTTGCGTATTGGGCCTACTAGGCCTATTTGCAACTAATCGCATCTGTGGAAATTGAAACTGATTTCGTGGCATCCAATTGTTAGAATTAGGCTGTGCGCTGCGATTGGTTTCAGCGCACTTAGTAACCATTGGCTAATGTAGAGTCCTACTGGGTTATGTAGTTTTTACACACTGTATCGTCGCGTCGGCTTTTTCCTGGTCACGGAACGGAACAACAGTCTCAGGCGTGCAAATCCCAATGTGTGCAAAATGCTGACTCAAGGGGATTGGTATTGTCTTTACCTGAGGTTAACAGGCCTGGTAGTATATGTTACATGAAACAAAGCACAGTACAATATATTGTTTTGTGGATTCATGTATTTAAAAGGCAGTACATTTATATTATAGCCTACATAGTAATACACAGATATTAACGAACAGTAGGCTCGTGATACACAATTCCACTGTAACAGTTGCTCTTTACTCTCTATATCCGACAAGCAAAAACAAAACAAAGAAAGTGACGGTTTCATCAGTCTGGTCTGTAGACTCTGTAGCTCCTCTGGCGCTATTCCTCCAGTAGGGGGAGCTGCAGACATATTTCACCTGAGCGGCAACCACTCGCCGATCATGGCCCTCATCTCCTCTTCTGCCTGTTCTACGTGATGCACTTGTTGGCTCCACCTTAGAAAATAGCCTGCGGACAACATGACAATATAGGTTCTGTCAGGAAGAATATCATTCCTATCATCAACCTGATAGTTATCAATAAAGGTGCCGTTCCCAAAAGATCAGAAAAGCGACATAGAAAGCTCTAATGCAGCTCTAATGCAAACAAGACTTGCCTCTCCAGAGTTGCAGGGACTGGGGGTGTACCGAGGGCCAGATGGCCAGCTCAGTGGATTCATAGAGGAGGTTACTGTAGAGCTCTCTCTCCCCGGGCTTCAGCAGAGCCTGGAAAAGACAGTGAGTCTTCTTCTTCACTCCCATAGCACACCTTGGGAAACACAGACAGAGACAGATAGAAATACAGTAGTATTAAAGCAAATCTCTCTCTCTCCCTCTCTCTCTCTCTCTCTCTCTTTCTCCCTATCTCCCTATCTCTCTTTCTCTCTTTTGCTTTCTCTCAAGATCTCACACATTTTCCTCCAAAATATTCTAAAATATATAATTCGGAAACATCTTGTGTCATTTAAAAAATCTATCTCACATTTAATACTTTCACAAATGCAACACCCGAAGCCCAGAAGTCATGTTTAATGTCTACATGGACTAAGGCCTATAGATGACTGACCTCTCCTGGTCGCTGTTACAGAGGAAGGTGCCGTAGTTGGAGGCGTAGGCCTCGGAGGCCAGCCTGAGGAGCAGGATCTCTGAGAAGCCCAGGGCCAGGGGGAACTGGCGCCACAGCTGCCACACGCAGTCCAGCAGGAGCAGGAAGACGGGGGACTCCTGTTGCAGGCGGGCGTGGGAATGGGCAGACCGGGCACACCGCTGATGGAACGGGTGACCGCCCTGAGGTGAAAATATGCACATCCCCCTATTTTAGGTGTGTGTGGATCAACAGGTCATAATGTCCTGTATGTTGTGGTGGAACTAGGCCTTGAATCCCATCTCCTCCGGCATCCCTAGTACTGTATGCATCCCTAGTATGTTTGTACGTCCTGGCACTATGTAGCATCCTGTATGTTAGTATGTCCCGGCACTGCACTTGAAATAGCACTTAGTATTGTGTAGTATCGTATCCTGGCTATGTTGCAGTTTTACAGCAAGGGGCCAACCTAGCAATTAGGCTTGTAAAGCTTGTAACTTGTTCTATTGACTGAACAATCATGACTCATCATCGATATATATTGTTGTTTCCCTTTTTCGACAAATGTACTTATTGTAAGTCGCTTTGGATAAAAGTGTCTGATAAAAGCCCTGAATGTAATGTAATGTCTACGCAAAACCAACCATTATATGAGAGGTGTAATAGACACATTATACAACTAGGTAAGGACTGCTTTTACACTGTCATCACACACACACACGAACATACAGACCTGAACCCACTCCCTCTCCAACAGAGTAAGGAAGCCTTCTAGTGTGCGGCAGTCTGGGTCCATAATGAGCTGTGCCAGAGTACTGATGAGCAAGGTGCAGTCTGTGCCTTCAGAACCATGAACCAGGACCGAATGACCGTCCCTGCCATAACAAACACAGTGTAGCGTTCATCCTGAGTGTGTGCACTCAGTTTGCCAATAAGTTCACCATCAGTTTGGAGAAAGGGAAAACACCCCAGTATGGAATGTGTTTTCACATCAAAATACTTTCACTTTTATTTCTGGTATAAAGTTACTAAATGCTTGAAGGTCCATATTCTTATCTGAATGAGTCTTGTGAGAAGGTTGTGTATAATTGGAGGAACTATCTTTCCCCTCATTCTAAACCTCAAAATGGGGCTATGCTTTGGGGTGCAGGCACTACTTTGTGGCGCCTACCTCTCCACACACTCGGCCAGCAGGCCAGCCGTGGACAGAGCGGTCTGAACATGGGAGAGCCACTTGGAGTTCTCCAGCTTACTGAGCCAACGGTCCATGTTGTTGGTCTGGTCCCTGCAGGCTTCCACCAGTTTTATAAGGCTCTCCTGGAGGGCTTTACCCCTGGACACACACGCACACACACATACATTCACGCACACACATATACGCACACATGCAGTACACGCATACACAAACACACGCACGCACACATACACGCACACACATATACACGCACACACACACATGCACATACACGCATGCACTCGCACACATACACAAATGCACACACACACCACACAAAAAGACACAAACAAATAAACACATGTGACCCTTCCGTTGAACACAGGTGAACTCTTTGTTTCCAGAGGGGCACACAGTGAATACATCTTCTACCAAATGATTTAAACTTCTTCAAATAAACTCACTTTTCCATCTGCCTGTGCAGTCTCGTCCAGCCACGGTAGCCGGATTTGGACTCGAACCCGCCCCCTGTCATCCAGGCCTGCTGCGCCTGCTGACTGGAGCGCGTGTCAATGATGTAACCTTTGTCAGAGCTGTCAATCACAGCCTGGAGGAGGAGCTCGTCCTCCCGGCAGCGCTTCCTATTGGCTCCCGTCAGAGGCTGACCGCTGCGCATGATAACCTGGGATATGAAGCGTTATTAGAATATATAGATATACATTAAAGAAGAGAGTCTAGGCATGCATTCACATTGCACCAGCATCTAGCATTATATATCTTTATACACACACACACACACATATGTTATGCCCAAACGAGAGTGGTACAATTCGTTAAATAGTCTAGATATGCTAGATGCTGATGTGATGGAATGCATGCCCAGATTCTCTTTCTCTGGGTGTGTCACACACTCACTCACACACTCACACACATCATTTGTCACACGACATATAGCACCTTGCCGTTCTTCCTGTGGTAGTAGCAGAGGACAGGAACGCGCCCTGCCTGTCTGAACTTGGCCGCCTTCAACAGCACGGCGTCGTCGACGGCCTTGGGGACGAGGACGCAGGGTGGGTAGGAGGGACACATCGCGTAGTCTCTGTTCACGTCGCTCACTCGCCACCTGTCCTGCTGCTGGTAACACCGCAGAGACAGGGAGGAGGAAGGAAATGCATATCTGTGGAGTGCGTGCGGCTGGTGGCTGGTTTAAGCAATGGCCCAAGTTAAAGTCTGGGGCTGGGTGGGTGCTGCACACCTGCGATCATTGACTAATCAGTGCACACAGGTTAAACCAGCCATCACCACACACAAGAGAGAGAGCATGCTAGCATGTACCACCTGCTCTGTCTTCATTCAACAACAAACTGCAATAAACTGGTTCATCATCAAGTTCCTGTGTCCTGTGTTGGAGGAGCCCCTGAAAAGCCACTTTTGTGTCTATTGTCCAGTGTTTTTTATGTCACCATCAAGCATAATGGAACTACAGAGGTAAAGCTCTGTCTGCAAAGCAAGGATTTTAAGTCTGTATACAGCAGATCCAGGTTACACCACTTTACTGTAAACTGGCGCCTACTATCTCAGCACAAGTGGATCAGGGCGACAGTGTGCAAGTGTGTGTGTGTGAGTGTGTGTGTGCGCGCATGTGTGTGTGTTTGTGTGTGACCCCTACATTCTGTTGGCCCAGCACTTTCCTGTCATGTGCTCTCATTGGCGGAAAGTGTCTGTTATCGTGCAAAGAAAACACAGTGTGTAGTGTGTAGGAGTGTGGGACAGTGTGTGTGTGTGTGTGTTTTCTGTTCAGGCGCAGCATTGTGTGTGTGTGTGTGTGTGTGTGTACAAATGCATTCACGTGTTTCTGTGTATCACTGTGTTTGAATAGGTATGGGTGTGTATGTGTGCATGTGCATGCATGCATGTATTAGTGTGTGGTTGTGCGGATGTGGTTTTGACATGTGTGAGTTGCTCACCAGTACTTCCATTCGATGGTAGTGGTGTTGGGGGCTGGAGAGACCCCAGGGGTCCTGTAGGCTGGTGTCGGGGGGTCTGTGAAAGAAGGGATACATGTCCGCCACTTCATTCAGGGAGGACAATGCCTGTTAGGGTGAGAGAGAGAGGGAGAGAGAGGAGAGAGTGAGAGGGATGAGAGAGGGAGATCCACCCAGAGAAAGAAAAGGAGTGGAAGAGAGAGAAAGATAAGAATACAAAAAAACCTTTATTTCAATCAACGGAAGAGCTGCAAGGTGAGAAGGGGGAAAAAAACAAGGATTATGTTAACCTTTCCAGTTCAGTGCCAGTATAGATTAGTGACCACTGGCTATCTAACGTCTCTCCTGCTTGGCTGGGGGGAAAAAACAGCTTAAATATAAGAAGATAATGTTTTGATGTTTACAAAATGATTTGACTTTGATTTGATTTGATTTGGTTTACAGGATCTGCTTAATACTGGGGGCCGCATACAGACGGCTGTATGGTACCTCAATGGAGTGGGCGATGTTCAGACACTGCTCCATGCCCGGGATGTCCAACTGGAGAACACACAGATCCTTACACTTAATGGTGAGGGTCCCAGAGGAGGGTCCAGGTGCCCTGTACATGTAATGTAAGCAGGCACGCAGGCACCCACGCACACACACACACACACACACACACACACACACACACAGTTAATATAGCAGCACGGATGGAAGATAGCAGCATTACGTGTGTGTGTGGGAGGAGGATTTATTCAGTTGACGTCTATGCGGGCCTTTCTTTGTTTTCAAGGTTTACGTTAAAACGTTGTTTCGTGTGTAGTTTCTATTTTATTGTATGGGTGGATAGTCCCCATCTATGAAAACGTCAAAGCAGCGTAGACTCACGGGGACAATGTGAAGGGGTTGCAGCAGCGGCAGTTAGAAAGCACGTTAGAAAGGAAACATACAAAGCGCCCATAGGCCTATTGAAAATATCAACAACTGTCCCGGGACAGGCAACAACAAGATCGCAGCATACCCAACCTTTCCTTCCGTCGTGCGCTAGAGAAGGGACCGGAATACCCCAAAAGGTTTTCCACGCTGATAAAAAAAAGATTTTGAGGGACACCGTAATTAGGCATTAATTAGACACTCAATCATGCATTGGTAGAAAAGAGCCCACGTTCATCGATTAGTCGTCGATTGGTATGATTAGTTGTCACAAGTGAAAAGTTTTAAGCCAGCGCAGCCTGCAGTCTCACCTTTTCTCGATGGCATCTATATTCCGCAGGAGCAGAAGGACTTGTCGGAAGCCCTGGCTCTCTCGATCAGAAAACAGAAGGTGGTGGCCGGTTATGCACAATGTGCCTTTGGTGGGTGGATGGAAAGGCTGTCGCAGCACCACATTCTCAACGTTTGCGGTCCTAATGTGCTCAGAGAACTCCATCAATTCAAAGAGACCGAACACTTCACCGAAGTCTTCCGCCAAGTGTGCAAATCAGTCAAATGAAATCACTTCCGTTTACACTTGTGTGTAAACGCTACGGTAGTCGCAGCCCACTGTTCACCGCAACTAGAATCTCTAGTAGTGAAATGCAGGCCGTTTTATCTACCAAAATGATCGTGGTGGCTGTGTACATTCCCCCCAGCGCTAATGGCAAGGAGCCACTGGGCGAGCTCTGTTGCGCAGTCAGTGAGCAACAAACGGCCCACCCTGATAGTTTTTTCATCGTAGCAGGGGACTTCAATCACGCTAACCTAAAGACTAGTACGCAAGTTCTGTCAACAGGTGAACTTTGCCACAAGGGGGGAAATCGCTGAGCTTCCCCGAGCCATCAGCAAAGCAAAACGCCAGTATGCACAGAAGATTCAAAACCACTTCTGCGACACCAGGGACACTAGGTGCATGTGACAGGGCACCCAGACCTTAACAGACTACAAGACCACACCACAGGCCACGACAGTGACACCCACCTCCCTGACACACTTAATGACTTCAATGACCCCCCCGCAACTCACGTGGACTATACCCCTCTTTTTGTATTGTACTTTCTTGTAATTTGTGTCGTTTATCCTTTTTATACATGTTTTGTACTAGCACCTTGGTCCGTGAGAAACGAAATTTCTTTCCTGTATACTGCGTATGTGGATAAATTACTCAACTTGAACTTCCTTTGCTTACTGTCACTATTATATTTGAAGCAGAAAATTCTGTCCCCGTTGCACAGATTTTTTAACATAGGGCGCAGATTTACACATGTATAGATGTTTGATGGAGCTATATGTAGTCCTCGTGAAGACCTTTTCATAACGCTCATAACGGCAGCATGTGTCACCACCGAATAAGGAAGTAGCGTTTCCTGAGAATGAACATGAAACGCAACTTGGTATTGGTAACACATTATTGAGCAACTCGTTTTATATGAAATTGCACATTTAAAAAGCATGTGGCGCCGCTGGTGTAGTGGTATCATGCAAGATTCCCATTCTTGCGACCCGGGTTCGATTCCCGGGCGGCGCACGGTATTTTGATTATTGCTCGTGGATAAGTCACTACATTTAGAGCATTTGGCAGACGCTTTTATCCAAAGCCATTTGTCGAAGGAGGGAGACAACAATATATCGCTGAAGGTAGACTGCAATTAGAATAGAACAAGTTACAAGCATTCCTGGTTGCCAGATCAATAGAGCAAGTTTACAAACTTACAGTTGCTAGGTTGGCTCCTTACTGTACAACAGCAGGTAGCCAGGATAAGATGCTACACAAGCTAAGTTATATTTCAAGTGCCGGGACATACCAGCGTACAAGATTGTACAAAGAGCCAAGACA
>OMKP01079893.1:0-15701 GCA_900302375.1 Bathygadus melanobranchus
ATAGACCAAATACATAGACAAATACATAGACCAAATACATAGATAAATACATAGACAAATACATAGACAAATACATAGACCAAATACATAGACAAATACATAGACCAAATACATAGACAAATACATAGACCAAATACATAGATAAATATACAGACCAAATACATAGACAAATACATAGACAAATACATAGACCAAATACATAGACCAAATACATAGACAATACATAGACAATACATAGACCAAATACATAGACCGTGTCGGGATATTTTACAGTTAAATAAATCGGGAACCATATTTGTGCACGCTAGTGCGCAGTAAAAAAACAACTACAGTGCCCATGGAAAGTGTACAGAGTAACTGTGACAGAAAGTGACAGAATAACAATGTTAAAAGACTATCGCAAATCTGCACGGAAGTCTCAAATTCTTCTCAGCTTACTAAGGGACTTTGTTTCAGAAAAAAAAGTATGGTAGTCAATGGATGATGTTCAATTGAATTATCTTTAAAAGATAATTTAGCAACAATATACATCACCAACATTTATCTTACCTAATGTGTTTTATCCAGCGACTCCTGATTCTTTTATCAGCCGGGAAGCGAGAAAGACCCGTTGCGTCATGTGACTACACCCTGGTACCAAACACAAAGGCATCATGTTAACGTTAGCTTTAGCGGCTCTGGGTAGCTTGTGCAGAGAGAAAGGTATGGCGGCACTTACGTGACTTTTAGGTGTGTTGTCTTTCTTATAAAAAAAGATATTTGTCTCTCACTGTTGACTACCATAAATATTTTTTCAGAAATAAGGTCCCATAGGGAAGGGGCGTGACTATAGTTTTTTACTATAGGTTTTTTACTTCACCTCGAACACACTCTGATTTGAAAGCGTAATGCTGTAATTGCTGTCCAGCCAAGGCCAGACTGATATTAATTGTGAAACTTGAACATGAATATCAGGATGGTCTCACGAGGCTAATAAACCATAGTGTCAGTCTGCATTACAACCATTCATTCACTTGATGCAGAAGAAGAGAGAACTGAAAAAATGAACTGCTGATTATAATTCATAGATCACTCATAGATTTCTTTTGTCTAACTTCTATGTTACATTTTATATGATATATTATCTAATTTTATGTTAGGTCTCCAAATGTTTTTGCAATGATAGATGACATGAGATGAAAGCCTTTTCACTTCAAAGTGGCCAGCTTAGGATATATAGTGAAACTTTTAACTTTTAAACATACTTAAAAAAGGATTTAAAAAAAGGATGTAGCCTACTGTATTACCAATGAAAATTCAAAAGCTCTGATACACACCTGTTATTCATTCTGCTGCATGCTTGGAACCTTTGCAGATGCAGGTGTTCAAAGTGCATGCAATATGCTAGGCATTTGCCATGGCAGAAACCTAAGGTCACGTATTGCTCGCACTGCACTTTGACACTAAGCCTTGAGTCGTCTGTTTCTTGTTCATGCTGTTCCCAGTGTCTGTATGCTGGCTTATGTGTTGTGATAGTGGGTTGATTTTGTGTGTGTGTGTGTGCCTATGTATTGTGAAACAGCTTCCTCACAGTTCATCTGTTTAGCAGTCACTGTGGTTATTTCTATATTCATAACAACACTCTTCACGTGACTACTATTAGTCTCGTATAATGTAGTGACACAGCTTAACTCCCATTTGAATTTGATTCATTTGGGAAAACAGCAAAATGTAGCTTTGTCAGATCACAAGGTATTTATCTGCCTGTGTCTAAACTTAAACTGTTAAACAGCTTGTCTGGCTACCTTGTCATGTTTATCTCTTTTGCTGTATTCCTGTTTCCTACAGTGTCTGTCTCTTTTTTTCATCTCAAGATCAAATGAAGTGCCAGATAATAGGACACATAGGGGACAAGGGGATTTATGTCCTATTATGATTGAAACCTTAAGTGAAACTAGAGTGTGATTCCAAAGCATTTCAGTGCTTCATACGTACATATGTTTTACACATCATACAATACATATTCATATGATATACCTGATAGCATTCTATGGTGAATATGTACACCTGGGTCAGGTCTAAATGTGATGGATACCCCTGACACCTGACAGAGGCGTGAATAGTCTGTACAAATTCAAACTCTTCTACAGCCCCCACTGCATAGCACAAATACAATAAAAAAATTCTCCTCACGCCAAGCAGCCTTATACATAGATGTGTGATTCCACACACACACACATACACACCCATGTCGACAGTTATGGTCAGCACTAAAAGTGGAGTGAAACAGAGACATTGCAGGAGGTGAACCACTGCTCTGAAAATACCACACAGGAAGACACCTGATCACAATATATTCCCCACTGGGTTTGCTCAGAGGCTGCAAATGAAATGAACTGCATGGAGGAGGGACCCTGCAGACCACAGAGTCACACTGACGGAGGTCAACAACATGTCACCACCCAACACCACCTAGCCACCATCATGCACAGTGGGCATCAAAACCACACAGAAACATTGCTCCAAATGCCTTTATTCCTCAGCACACTCTTCGAAATGTGCTCAGTGTTGAAATGTAGAGAGCAGAACTGGTGTCGTTCATTAACAATGAAGCTCATACTTATTTACAGTGGCCTCTGTTCCCCCTGCACATCACTGCTACTAAAAATACTCAATAGTTATATTAGGAAGCCGCACTTTTAATTAGCGTCATTCTGTTTTGTGAGCAAGTGCAGTAGTTTTGTTTTGGTTATTTTATCAAGAAGAGTGTATTCGTCACAACAGTGAACCCCTGCTCAGCTGTAAACTTCATCAGAAACCTACCAGGTGCACGTTCACAATCACACAATGGTTGAACATGAGCATTTCCATTAGGGTTGAAGACAAAGCATCTTAGTGGTGCTAAGCAAGAGAAAAATAGAACATTGAGATCTCTCAGAGTTGGCATCTTGAGGGTCCTCCACAGCCCCATTGACACTGCAGTCTGGAGTGGTTGGCCCTCTAGATGATATGAGGTAATGGGTGCCTTTTCTCCTTTCCTTTTCAACATTGTTGTCGAGAATTTGAGAAGTTAAAGAGAGAGAGAGGCTAATTGGGGTGAGTGAAAGAGTGACAGAGAGAAATGAGAGGAGGAATGCAGTAATGCACAATAACACAGGTGCATAAGTGAACGAGGGAGTGAGTAAAATGTGGCCAAGCAAGACGGAACATCACAAATTGCTGATTGCCTAAAATATGAAATTGAGTTCATAAGCATTGTGGTCCAGCGAGCACCC
The DNA here is from genome assembly GCA_900302375.1 of Bathygadus melanobranchus. Lineage (NCBI taxonomy): Eukaryota > Metazoa > Chordata > Actinopteri > Gadiformes > Macrouridae > Bathygadus > Bathygadus melanobranchus. The sequence continues at coordinate 3,255 of OMKP01079893.1, forward strand.
ACCCCAAACACCCACCCCACCCTGTGGGAGCAAGGCAAGCTCATTAGTGGAGAGGGTGTGCGTTTTAGATTCTTCTGACCGTGCATTCTGAGCTCCAGTGCTCTCGAGTTGAATGGTGGTAAGACATTTAAAATGAAGAGAGTGGGTGCTGTTAGGGTGTTGAGGGCTCTATCCAGAGTGCTTTATAATGGACCCTTTTAGAATCATTAGAAGGGAGGGGGGTCCATTTTAATGCACAGCACTCGAGGAAAAAAAGGAACTCTGCGTCCATTTTGACGCATTAAACTGACTGCAGCATTGTGTCACGGATCGTTTGATGTGTTGTTAATATGCAAAGCATCCAGAGGTGGTTTGAGCTGTCAGTGTGCAGCACAGTTGTACACATTGGAGTAGGAAGTAGTTTAGTGCGTCATTAGCTCCGGAGGTAGAGACGGTTGTCTGTTCAACTGGAAGGTTGCTGGTTCGATCCCTGGCTACCCCTAGATAAGTGTTGAGGTGTCCCTGAGCAAGACACCTGCTCCTGACGAGCTGGTTGTTGCCTTGCATGGTTGACACCACTGTCGGTGTATGAATGGGTGAATGTGAGGCAATGTAAAGCGCTTTGGATAAAAGCGCTATATAAATAATCCACTTACCGTTTAGAGTCATAAGGTTAAGGACTGATGTGGTAAAAAAGAGGATGACACATACGTGAAGTGAGGACTATGGGTGACTTTTAAAGTCTCGCCCTATAGTGTGATTTTAGGATTTGGCTTCTCTTTTAATGGGTGGAAGATAATGTATATATGATTGAAATCGACACGTGTACATTTTTTTGCGCATGAACAACATTACAAACAACATTAGAGAAAATGAGGCCATTTTAAAAGGATTCTTACTTTATATTCCCTCTGTCAATAAAATATAAACATCCAACTATAAAAATTATAGATGGAGGTAAACCGTTTCTCCTAAACAATAAAAGGCTCAATTATTGTTATTGATAGCTGTCTATCTGGATGGATGCATATCAAAATACAGATCAACCATAGGCATAGGCATTTGAAAAAAATGTGTATGTCTATAGCAATAACCTACGAATCATTGTGTATATATAATCAGAGGACATTGGTCATTGGTCCTTTTATTTGCCACACACACAATTATCGGCATCGCCGGTGGAATGCCTTCTCTGCGTTTTCCCATCCTGGTCATCCTCCCCCAGGGAAAGCCAGGAGCAGTGGGCAGCCATCAGTACGGCACCCGGGGACCAAGTCCAAGCACTCAGTCCTGTCTTGGTCAGGGACAGGACCAAAGAGCAATCTGTTCTTATGCATGTTTTTGTTGTGGGGTTCTATGGGGGGAACCCGAGTGAAGATGGGGAGAACATGCAAACTCCACACAGAAAGGCCCGGGAACCAGCCCCGACATGTTGCACCATGCGGGACTTGAACCCACAACCATCTTGCTGTGAGGCAACAGTGCTAAGCACTCAGCCACCGTGCCATATATATATGTATATACAGTGTATAAATACACACACACACACACACTAACACTAATGCAGCAGATTACTCCCAGACTGTTGGATTGCACTTTTTTTTGATGATCATAGGATGGTTTTGATTTGTTATTTAACAGCAGGATTATTCAAGGGGGCTTATAAACTGTTACAGGAAATGTAAATCCTGAATGCCTTGAAGCAGGGATTTAGTTAGTAGAACCTCATGCTAATGTTAGCCCAGCACAATGTTAAACCTTCCAGGTTAAGCTGATTTCACATTCCAGTCATGCATGCGCTTTGTTTTGCATTTGTAGTCCAGTCCAGACAACAAATGTCTACTCTGGCCTGTCCAACCAGTGGCTCCACTCCTCCAGTGCAAGCTTCACTGCCAACAGTTCCCAGTGTCGTAATTCCTCTCCACCGGGGACTGCATCCAGGAGAAGAAAGCACATGGGTGAACCTTCTGATCCTCAGCAGACCGCTGAAACAGGACTGCGCCCACTCCAGTGTCCGAAGCGTCCACCTCCACTACAAACTGGCAAAAGGGATCTGGGAAGATGGGAATGGGTGTACATTTGAACCATGACTTTTAACTCTCCAAAAGCGGAGGACCACTGGGATGGAAGATTCTGGGAGGTGAGAGCAGTGAGGGGAGCTGCGACAAAACTGTACATTTTACACATTTTACAGTCTTTACCTCCGGAAGCCTCTGGAGAACTTGACATACATGCAACACATGTTCCTGTTTACATGTGACTTAAGTAAGTCTAAGAATAGGTACACAAAAACACTAACATTGAGCAGGTCCCAGAGAGCATCATGAACTACTCCCTTTATGGGGAGTAGTTCATGATGCGGTGGGGGCATTGGTAAGACCAAAAGACATAACTAGGTACCTCTCCACAGTCTTGGTTTCAGGGGCAGACAACGGGAAGAGCAGAACTTTAGGGGGAGCAGTTGTCGTGGTCACAAAATTCTAAGTTCTAACTGGAGGTTAGCTGGTCTGATGTGAAGAACATTATTGTTATAGTAAAAAAACAGCAATAAACAGTGAGTAGGTCCCAGGACGTACTGAAGTCTGCTCTTCCGGCTTGCGCTTATATACCCAAAGGGTCTCCTCCCATCTGACTAAACCACTACCCATTTTTAAAAACATATCCAATCATGACCACAAAAATAATGATGTCTTGCCCAATAGGCCTGTGTTCTGGGCGTGTTTTAAAGTTACCTCAGAAACACTGGTGTCTTGCCAACACATGTCTGGACATGACCGACCGAGGGGAATTCCACCTCAAGGGGAATTCTACCACACAAGGCCCAGAAAGGGGCTGTACTTGTCCTCCTTCTCTTGTCTTCCCTTTAAAAAGTTTAATCCACCCAATCTTTAATTAAAAAAACATTGGTTCATCTTCACTATACATGTTTTCCAGGTACAGATACAGTCCATTGCAAGATGTGATCAATTTTATCTTTTACATTGGGTTACAAATACCCACAACACAGTGTCTGGGAGATCAATGGCACAGTCATATGGGCAATGCGGCGGCAATGAGGCTTGAGGTCCTGGTACTCACTGAGAACTCAACAGAAATATCTAAAATCTTGCCAGAGTCAATGAGGACACTGACCATTTGCTTCCCAGAACAGCGATGAGTTGAGCATGATGCAGAGGGCAAGAGGACATTTCTAAGTTCATGGTTCGGCTCACCAGCACCGTCTGGCTGAAGCGCCCTCTGGATGACTGGTGAGCCTTGACCACAAAATGGCCGTTGTAGCAGTTAGCTCCTTCTACACCACTAAAAATGGTTTCTGCTGGGCTCCTCCATACTCATGACACAGAAAGGCTCTTTCCTTTTGAGTGTGTGTGGTGATGGCTGGTTTAACCGGTGGGCATTGATTAGCCAATGCACCACAGGTGTGCAGCCTCACCCAGCCAGACTAATCAGCCTGACTCTGGCTAGGTGAGACTGCTTAAACCAGCCACCAACCATACACACCCCACATACCCCCAACACCAGTATGAGGCAAGGGAGAATCCCCAGCAGAAATCTACCCCCACCCCGATAAACTGGACTCTCTTCCCAGGGTTACCATACCTAAAATAAAATAAAACAACTCTACTATGGGGTCAGCCAACCCTCCCCCTCCATCCTGGAGACCGGAGGCCCGGGCTGCTGCCTTGGTTGGTGATGGTTTCTTCAGACTGTTCAGACACCTCCCCAGCATGGCCAGCCAACCCCACTCCCCCTACATCCTGGAGACCGGAGGCCTACGGCTGCTGCCTTAGCTGGTGGAGGTACTGTATCTCTGGGTGTGGGCCATTGCTGGCACAATCCCCATCACCCTCCTGGAGCATGGGGTCTTCGGCTGTTGTCCTTCCTGGCAGAGGCGTGGCTGGGTCTGCTACAGGCTGGTTGCAGGGATGGTTAACAACAGGCAGTTGCGTGGTTGCTGCACCACCATCCCCGTTCTCTGCTGGGCTCCGCCAATGACCACCACTGCCATGGGGGAACTGCTGGTGCTGGGAGGCCTCTGTGTCCCTTCCTTGGTCAGAGGGCACCACATTGGGCGCCGGTGTAGCAATCGCGCTTGCTACACACCACATTAAGTGGCCTTTCCAAGGCTCTCCAAATCATAACACAGGAAGGTGTTGAATAATCCGGTTATTGTTATTGAATGAAGACACAGCAGGTGGTACATGCTAGCATGCTAGCGCTCTTCCTGAGTGTGTGTGGTGATGGCTGGTTTAACCTGTGGGCATTGATTGGCAGCCTCACTGAGCCCCAGACTAATCAACCTGACTAGGTGAGGCCTCTTAAACCAGCCACCAACCTTACACACTCCACAGCCGTCCTCGTAGGCATCGTTGTTGTTCTGCTGCAGAAAGACCAGTCGGACCAAGCTGCATGGGCTGGAACTGCCAGAAAACCCTGGGGGATGGGACAACTGGGGAAGTGGATCCTGCAGGACAGCTGACAGACTCTCTCTCTCATACGTTCCTAAAGACAGCCAGCGATGCAGACTGCGAGAGAAACAAGCAAATAGCCTCCACCTAGATAAGACGCCTAGATAAGATGAGCTGGCTGGTGCCTTGCATGGCTGACACCACCATCAGTGTATGGATGTGTGAATGAATGGGTGAATGTGACGCAATATTGTAAAGTGCTTTGAGCGGCCACAGGCCTGAAAAGCGCTATATAAATGCAGTCCATTTACCATTTAAGGGGGAGTGGCCGGATCTGAAATGACAGGAGAGTGACATGGCATGAGAAACAAAAAAAAGAGATGAAAATAACTAATAGTTAAGGGAATGTGTCACACACACAGCACATGTACACACACATACACACTGCATGCAGTGCAATCACAAAGCGTCGTCTTGGTAATGCACTTATTACCCACTCAGAAATTGAATTAAATTCATGTCCTTTCATTGGCCTGAACAAGAGCATAATAGGTTATGCAAATGAAAGAAAGACATGGATGGTTTATGTGCAGCTCATTTACAGACAGATTCACTTTATTCTCTTCATGTCCTCTTGTTTGTGTCCAAAACTAGAGTTGTAAATACGGCAAATATGGCAATACACAAACTAGTAATTGCTCTCAGAGAAATCATGGAACATAACAATAGTTGTCTCTCTTCTTTGCGAGAACATTAGCCAGCTTTGTGCTGTTCAAAGCAACATGCAACAGTAAAGGACAAAGCCAAGGGATGTGAGAACATGATGCACAGAGAGATGTTTTCTCTGTCTAAACAGGTGGGAGCCATTATACAAGAGATCTAGACAACCATTGTCAAAACCACCTCCGGATGTATAGTGTCAGCCACATTAAATCTAGATCGACTAGCGATAGGTTTTATTCTCAAGAGAACCTCTTGTGGAAGCGTTGTCAAGTCATGTGCTTAGCTCATAGGTCACCGGGTGTCACAAAATATAAAACAAGCACATTTCTCTGAAACAAAACCGTGTTGTGCCTACTTCAATAAGTTATTATAAAGCCTGTCTGGTGATTTCTGATCACAACACAGGCAGAAATTGGTCAGAGGACGAAACTTGGTGCCAGTGCCCAGGGCAGAAAATAGTCCCTATGTCTGAACAGGCTGAGACGGTTGTGAGCATGTGGTGTAAACAGATGTATCTACAATCTAGATTCAACGATTGCCAAATTCAGATATTTCACTGGTGTAAACAGCCTCAATGTTGACCGACAGAATGAAGGTACAGAGTATGAGAATGAGTTCTCATACTCTGTGCAAGTAATCCTACAAAAAAAGGAGGAAAATATGATCGGAACGACCACCGCTATAAATATACATCACTATCAGTGATGTGGCATATTTATTTACATGTATATTTGAATGATCTCTTCTAAGTGGAGAACAAATCAAGAAATAAGAACTTTAGGGACATAAACCACGTCAGACAAAGGAGAAAAACAATAACAGTATTGTGACAATTTCCCTACAGTATCCCTACTTCCATGATCCTGAGCAGTAGATCAGCTCATCATATTAGAGACTCCTTTCTCTCTGATCTGATTGGGATCCCTGTGAGGATTGGTCTGGATATCTTTCATTTTTTTACTCAATTTTCTCAATGAATATGCATTTTAAAATGAATTCAGAATCAATTAATTGAAGGAACAACAACTATTGTTTCACTGTTGTTCCAAAGGCAGTGGCCTTTGGGTTTACAAATAGAGTAAATACTGAGTCTTTATCGGGTAGCTCTGTCGCATGTGTATTATGTCCAACATTAAAGTGGATATGACATAACACAACATAGCAATGCACCCATTTCATCCCCCAATCTGTACTGAGAAAAATATGAATGATTGAATGTTACTTCAGCCATCTGGTGACTACATTTAGTTGTCAGATGAGAATGTCAGAGATTAATGACAAATGTGTCAATGTGACAAAGAGGTCCTCATTTGAGCATGCATAGAGCATTTGATTGATGAGTCTGACTGATGTCTCGGGACATGATTCTATAGGGTGTATTCAAAAGTTGTAAATGACATTAATTACATTTATATTTGTGTTAAACACAATCAAAATACAATATGTAAATGAGATGCTTTCCTGAAAATATGTTGCTTCTTAACAAATGATGTATGTGTCATCCTGTTCCTGCCATGTACCACTGCACTAACGGTATTATATACATTTTCTGTTTATACTAATTATTTAAAAGTAACTTCTGGTAGACATAGTTCATGTTGAATATGATTTACTCACTGCTCTGTAACTGCTATTCATTCACTGACACGTTTGGCCCACTACCAAACAATCATGGCAATAGTGGTTAAGTAACGCAACGTCAGCCGTAACAACTCCAGTAATCTGACTGTTCTCTTGGTTTTGTGGTTCTTCCCATGTTCTTTCAACTCCCCTGCGACTGGTTTACAGGTTTGCTATTGATTTCTTCTAGCATTCTCTGTATACATGCCAACAAAGGAGAGCAGTGCAATGCGAAATAGAGCAACATGCCAACACATGTATTCCCAGAGTACAACCATTGTCCTCAGACTGCTTGTTGCAGCAGTCTGTTGCAGTGTGTTAGATCGTTGGAGTGTCAATCATGGGCTATCATTGCTTTTTATTTATCATTGCTTTTTATTGACCACTCATAGGACAAGCAGAGAGAGAGAGAGAGAGAGAGAGAGAGAAACAGAGGCAGAAACAGACAGAGAAAGACAGCTAGAGAGACAGAGACAGAGAGAGAGAGTTTAAATCACCATTCAAACTAAAATTACACATTTACCGGACCTTCAGCAAAAGACTAAATGAAGCCTGGATGTTCTTTTGGCTTAACACAGACGTATTTTGCTGATTAGAATTAACCATAAAAAGGAAGCTTCATTCTATAAGGACAGTAAAAAACGAGAAAAGAGTTCAAAGTGTTTGTGGACTGGTCATAGTTGGTCATAGTCATGAGCAGTAAAGCTCAACAATCCCCATCCTCTGATTGTGAAAAGCATCAAACGATTTTCCTTGTGCAAACTTGCAATGATGCCAGCCATTTTCTCTTGTTGTTGTTATTGTTTATCTATTCTCTCTGCCTCTGTTCTTACTTGGCAACCTTATAAATAGTATAGTGGCTTGTTATGCGTCCAACTGGCAGTACATGAGAGATTGCACCTGAAGTGAGAGAATTATATATTGTACACTGCCCCCTTGTACACCATTTCTGCTTTTACATTCACTTTTTCAATAAAACAATAGTTCAAAAATGAAACAGTTTACTTTTGAATAGTTTTCTTCTGTTGTCTTTTCCTCTATACTTCTTCTATTCGTTTATTAATAGGTTCAATTGAGGATACATGCAACTGCAACTAAATTCCTAGTTGTGTGTTTAGTATGTGTGTGTTGACACAGGAAACAGGCGACGCTATACCCTCCTCTGTGTGGGAGCAGCTCTCACCGTGTGGCCACAACACTAAGCAGAAGCAGTTTGCAGTCTCCATGAACAGGGTTAGAATGAGAGAGGGGAACCACGGAGCACTACAGAGGAGAGGTGTGTTTAGAGCTGGAACTGCAGATGCTATCGACAATATTAACCCTGTAACAGTGGTGGCCGCTTATTTGTTTTACACACCTTTTCATTTGTTTAGCTCTCTTGGTTTGTTCTCTTGTTTTCTAACAGTCTTGTCGTTTACCTACCTCGCCAGATATATAAAGTATAAAGTCCGCCAAATAATTATAATTGTATGTTCTTTTAGGCCGCTGTTATGTTGTTATTGAAAGAAAATGGAAAAGTAACTGCTTTTATGTCAAAATGTGGACTGTATCCAACAATAAGCTGCAATAGAAATATTGACACTTGTTATTGCATTATAGGTTGTCTTGATGTGAGGTCTTGATGTTGTGTTTTATCTGTGTTGTAACTTCATGTACCACTGCCCTTCTTCAGACAGGTCTCTCTTTAAAAAGATATTTTTAATCTCAAGGGGCAAAAATGAAAATAAATAAATTGAAAACAACGAGTTTTGTTGGAGGTTACAGTGAAAACCCAGGGCTTCATAATTGCCCCTCCTATATTATATTATTTGAATGTATTACTCATTGTACATGTACATGATTAAATAGTGTAAATCACTGTATTTTTGTACTGTTATTTGAGTTTTTTTTCATTGAGAATACTGGAGAGGGCAGTCAATTCCTAGTATCATGTGTAAAAATATTGTTGGTCGATCAATATTACTGATTGTGACTCAAGATTATTCTGATTTTACTCCTGTCAGTGATCATAATATAACACCACAACCTCCATAGAACATTAGTTCCTCGGAGAAATGTTGGTGCCGCAAGCACAAGCTAGGTTGTTATTGGTTGTGCAAAAATGATCCGTTTGAAGGGAAAGTGAAGATGCCTTTTTGGACTAAAGCAAATGTTCCATATGCAGGGGTCAAAAGAATCATAAACGCAGAAATACTGTGTCTTTGCCACAGCTTTTTTAGTAAAATGTCTTTTAATGATTGTCCTTTTAATGTTTTCGAATGTGATTCCTGCCTTTGTAAAACCCTATGAATGGCCTTGTATTTTAAAGGTGCTATCCAAATAAACTTGCCTTTCCCCTTTGTTCTACATTCTACATTGAGAATGGAACACGATTGGTAACAACTGGTCACCACCCAATTGTATGGATAAAAGAATCCAAAAACCTTGTATTCACCACCCGAACAATGTAATATGATGCATCTCTAGCTAGCTGTTCTCACAGGAAGCATTGTCACGACAGCAAATGTTTTGACAGTGTTCCGCCCTGAGCCAGGTGGGACATTACCGGTGTGCTGGTGACAGATTTAAATTCAGGGATGCAAGGGTTGATAGCGCCTGATGTTCCATAGCGACATCATTGTGTGACATCATTTCTGTTCCACGTTTTGTTCTGCATGTCATGATGTCTGGTTCAAGGGCAAATCAGACCCCGGGGCGGCCATGCATCTCGTCTGTTTCCTGACACACGCTGTCCACCCTCTACACCTGTGCCAAAACAAAAGGAAACCAAGAGGGGGAAAAAAAGAAACATATAAAACAAAATATCATAAAAACAAAATTAGAATGGAAGTAAAACAGGATGTCAAACACACACACACACATAAATATATATCTATAGTCATGTCAATAAATGGCCTTCTTAAATGCCCAGCACCAAACCTATGTAAAACGTAAAAAAAAAGTAAAATGCAAAAACACTTTCCTGTCAGGCGGTAGGGTTAGTGTTACCCAGGGTTAGTACAATTAACCGCTAGGGTTACCCCAAAAATAACAGCAACATACATACACACATACACAAATACATACATACACACATATTGTAACATATATCGTACCTTAAAGTGTAAAATGTAGCTCTATTGCAGGAAACAATCCTGTAGTATTAGAGTATTAGTTACAGAGAGCGAGCTTTGCTTCCGGCCTTCACAGGGTGGTTAGGGGGTCACTGATTGAGAACTTTGATAAGACTGAGTGGCAACAGCAGCTGGAATTTCTTAACGTCACCATTCTTTTCTCTCTTTTTGGGTTTTATCATGAAAATTGAATTTTCTTGGGAGTCATTCATTCATATTTGATCAAACTTTTAACCTCTGCAAGGCTCAACATTTTTTACTTATAGGAAACAAAAAAATGCTTTCCTGAAAAGTGCTTGCGTCTGCGATGCACTCACATATACACTCACATATTCATATTTTGTACAGCTCATCCACCTTGAAAAAGTTTCCTATTGAGAGAGAAACGAGCTATAGCTATTTTCATCACATTTTATAGGATTGCCCTGGGACAACAACCTCCATAGGCAATCAGCAAGTGTATTTTACTGAGTACCAAGAAACAAGAAAAACAAGTGAGGGGGAATCAGGAAGTGTAACCACCCAATATTCAACATAAGTGTTTCCACTTCGCTTTGTGTTTTCACAAGCTTCTAATAATTCATCATGGCTAAATTAGATTTTCGAATAGCCTTGGTGCAAATGTTAATAAACAGAAAACTATTAAAAATATTATTAACAACATGCAAGCCTATTTTAACCTAAGGAGAATGTACTGCAACCAAAAAGTTGTTTGTTTATAAGTATTTGGAGAATACTGCCTCCCTTCAAATCAACAGCAGAGCCTGGTTATATGAGAGAGAGAGAGAGAGAGAGAGAGAGAGAGAGAGAGAGAGAGAGAGAGAGAGACTTTGTTTTAAGGTGCCATGTGATAGCCCTTCAGCACAATACTGTCCTCATATGGTGGAGCAGGAAAATACACTTTCAGTGCAACTTTTGGTGATTTCACAAAAGCTCCCTCCAAAAAAAAAAGGTAGATCATTCCAAAACCCCCCATTATACCCTCCATGTTTTCTGAATTTAATGTCTGAATCTAGTCTACTGATGCAAGGACTTATATAAAGTACTTATAGTACTTTATATACTTAGTATATAAAGTGTCACCCATTTGTGTTGAACGTTCTGGAGTGAAAATCTTTTTTGGCTGCCTTTTAATTTATAGATTTCTTAAAATGTATTGATTATTGAAAACCTGAAAAGCAGTATTTATTCGTCATGATTATCTGGTTAAACAAATTGTATGTATATAATTAACCTTTGGAATGGACTTTTTGTTGGTCACTCACCGTCCGGTAAGTCAGTTCTATCAGAAATCCAAAGAGGAAGAAATACGTCATCCTTGGTGCACTCTAAAATCATCAAACAGTTGCATGAAATAACACATAACATACCAGCTCTGATAACTACAAAAGACAATGATTCAAACATCCAAGCTATGTGGTTTCAGTGATAGCAGTGTCCATAGCAACCACTATAGCAATGATAGAATTCCATGTTATATTCTTATAATAGATTATCTTATTGCTAATAAATATGCTTTTAATCATGTGTGGACTCCTTTCGTTAGACAGTGAAAAAAGAGACAGGCCATTAAGGAGCAGGTAGGGGTTAAACCAGTGGTTTTCAAACTTTTTGTGGGCACAGCAAAGGGCAAGCCAAAATCTCAAGGCACACCTGTATTCATATAAAATAGCCTTTAGAACACGTGTTCCATCTGTAAACGTTTTTATTTTATTTTTTACTTACTTGAGTTAGACAGTGCAGAGACAGGTCAGTAAGGAGCAGGTAGGAGTTAGACAGTGCAGAGACAGGTCAGTAAGGAGCAGATAGGGGTTAGGCAGTACAGTGACGGGTTATTAAGGAGCAGGTAGGAGTTAGACAGTACAGAGACAGGTCAGTAAGGAGCAGGTAGGGGTTAGGCCAGTGGTGGGCAAACTACGGCCCGCGGTAGCCGTTGGGCTGTTTAATCAGGCCCGTCTAGGATTTACAAAATTGTCCTAAAGGCATTCATTTCGTCTTTTTTCTGCAATACCCTGCGTTTCAGTTGATTCCACTAGATGGCGCACTCCAAACACTACCGACCGTTGCTAAAGCCTAAGAGTCTATCATCTCAGACAACAGACATCCACTCATCGCATTTGCCATTGCATTGAGTCACCCTAATTTAACAATGAATGGACCAAGGAAAAGAAAAGTCGACAGTGAGTGCCGAGTTTTTAATAAAGAGTGGACAGCTAAATATTTTTTGTTGTCAAAGTCCGGACTCTGGTCCGGATTCGGACCAAACCACAACTGTCTCCGGACTCTGAGCAAATGATACTTTTCATATGTATTATATGTATTATCTGCGAGACATCGCTGCGACGAGTCAAAATTATCCGCTTTCTCCACTGCAAGCTTCCGACGCTTGTCCGACTGTCTGTGTGAGGAGTTCTTTTAAACTTTATTTACACAATGGAATTTATAGCTGTCAATCTGCGCTGTCAGCTCTATTCCATTGTGTAAATAAAGTTTAAAAGTTAAACAGCGCAGAACAGTTTATGAGTTGACAGCACAGCTAGTTTTGTCAGCAATTAGCTAGTAGCCTAGATTTCGAACGTGAATCAAGATAAAATGTCATGTTC
>OMKP01079894.1:0-13247 GCA_900302375.1 Bathygadus melanobranchus
GCTTCGTTTTCTGTCTAAAATAAATATACATGACATTTCTAATGAAATGAAATGAAATATAGCCATTATAAAGGCAAAATCCATGTAGAAAATAGGGCTGACAGGCAGCCGCACCGCAGCAGGCCAGTGGAAACACCATTCAGAGTTTCAGGCCTTACTTGGGCAAGGTGAGGCTGCACACCTGTGATGCATTGGCTAATCAATGCCCACAGGTTAAACCCACCATCACCACACACACACTCAGGAGAGGTCTGACATGTCAGTATTGTCCACCTGCTCTGTCTACAACAACTACAACTCTACAATAAACTGGAACTAACGGTACATGTACAAATGACCTATTGAGTTGTTTTCGTCATGTTGGACTCTCCTCTCTTGAATCCAGCCGTGCTTGATATGTATGCATGCGGTGCGATGGGCCGACCGCTCGGACCGTATATCTAGCAGAGCGATGGTACAATGAATCATATCCAGTCAACCTTGTGGGCAGCCAAGGCTAGAGCTGTTGCACCCTCCCCCACCCCTCATCTCCTCCCACCTTCTGACACTTCCTCCTTTTGAATCTCCCCCTCCCTCCTCCCCGCCTTGCCGCTCCTTGTCTTGACATCATGTTGTTTCCTCTGGGTTGTCTCTCATTCTCTCTCTCTCTGCCTCTATCTGTGGCTCTCTGTCTCTCTCTCCCATTATCTCGCTTCCTCTCTCTCTGTCATTCTCTCTCCCTCTCTGTCAATCTGTCTCTCCCATTTTCTCTGTCCCTCCCTCCTTATCTCTGTCTCTCCATTAAAATAAATAAAGGTGTTTCTGGTGCTGGGTATTTAGCCTGTAGATTCCTCCTCCAACGCAGATGAGGCAGACTTTTGGGTTCATTATGAACCCGCAGGTCAAGGATGACATCTCTGATCTAGTCAAGAAGCCGACAAGCTCTGTGTGGCAGAGAAGACTGCCACACGCCACATAAATGGCTTTCTTAAGGGTTCCCCAAAACAGCAGGACACAGGAAGGTGGTGAAGAATCCAGTTTATTGCAAGGTTTGACAAATGAAATGACATGGACAGAGCAGGTGGTATCTCTGCTAGCGCTCTCCTGAGTGTGTGTGGTGGTGGCTTGTTTAACCTGTGGGCCTTGATTAGTCAATGGCCCACAGGTGTGCAGCCCCACCCAGCCAATCTAATTAGCCTGACTCTGGCCAGGTGAGACTGCTTAAACCAGCCACCAACCACACACATGCCACATACACCCAACACCAATTTGAGGCTGGGGAGAACCCCCAGCTGAAACCCCATCCAAAAAAAACAATACAAGAAACTGGACCTCTTTCAGGGTTACTATACCTAAAATAAAATAAAAAACCCAACCCCATTGTCCCCACACCTCCCCAATGTGGCCAGCCAACCCCCCTCCTGCTCCTTCCTGGAGACCGGAGGCCCGGGTTGCTGCCTTCGTTGGCGAAGGTGTCCTTGGGCTTCTCCCACACCCCCCCCAATGTGGCCAGCCAACCCCACTCCCCCTCCTTCCTGGAGACCGGAGGCCCGGGCTGCTGCCTTAGCTGGCGGAGGTGTCCCTGGGTATGGGCTGTTGCAGGGCTGTCTGGATGGGCTGGGTGGAGGCTCGACACCTGGGCTGTGGCGGAGCTTGGAGGGCCTGGAACAGCCATCGGTAGGGCCACCCTCCACCAGGCAGACATGGCACCTTCCCCATATCCCTCCTGGAGAATGGGGCCTTCGGGCTGCGGTCCTACCTGGCAGAGGCGTGGCTGGGTCGTGGGCTGCTCCAGGCTGGTTGCAGGGGTGGCTAGCAACAGGCGGTTGCTGCGCTGCCACCCCTGTCCTCTGCTAGACTCCACTGATGACCCCGGCTGCCTTGAGGGAAGGCCTCTGTGTCTGTTTCTTGCCTTTGGGCCCCACATTGGGCGCCAGTGTGGCTTCTTAAGGGTTCCCCAAAACAGCAGGACACAGGAATAGTCCGGTTTATTGCAAGGTTTGACAAAAGAAATGGACAGAGCGCGCTCCTGAGTGTGTGTGGTGGTGGCTGGTTTAACCTGTGGGCCTTGATTAGTTAATGGCCCACAGGTGTGCAGCATCACCCAGCCAAACCAATCAGCCTAACTCTGGCTAGGTGAGACTGCTTAAACCAGCCACCAACCACACACATGCCACACTCTGCTTCCTCTATTGTATTCCTGTATCCATATCAATCTTCCTGTTATTCTGTTATCTCATTCTGTTTATCTATCTTTAAGTATTCTTTGTATGTATTTTTGCTTTTATTAATTATGTATCTATTTATTTATTATCTATGTATTTATTTATACTAGGTTTCTTACGGGTTCCTGTCCTTCATATTGTATTTAAGATCTCAAATTAACATTCTCCAGAGGAAAAACTTTTGGATTAGGAATCCATCCCTGCTTTGGTTCTTCTACAATTACATTTAGGGCATTTGGCAGATGCTTTTATCCAAAGTGACTTACAGTAAGTACATTTGTTGAAAGAGGTAAACAACAATATATCGCTGATGGTACAGTAAGATTTGAATAGAACAAGTTTCAAGCACTCAGGATTGTTAGGTTAATAGAATAAGTTTCAAGCTCATAATTGCTAGGTTGACCCCTTGCCTTAAAACAGCAAGGTACCCAGGATACGATGCTACACTATGCTAAGTGCTATTTCAAGTGCCAGTCGGCCAGCTGAAGTAGTTGAGCGGAGCGCTCGAGCTGGGGCATGGGGTCTGACTAATGCTTGGAGGTGTGGCCAGTTTCACTGACAGACTTGTAGGCAGGTCATTTTTATGGAATGAATGACTGCTCTGTAGCACGCTACCTACACCCTCCCTAACTACCACTACCACTACCATCACCTTGTTCTTCTCACAATCCTGCATTTTTGAGTGATGTGATGCTGACAGCCGCAATTCTATCCCTTGTTCAGCCGAAAGAAAAATGTATTTCTTATCAGGGGAAGATTGTCAGCTGGATTGGATACAGGCTAACAGATACGTGAGGCTGCTATAGCTAGATGCTTAGACAAGCCATGATGGGTGTCCACAGGTGTCCAGATGTTTCTTGCTGCAGCTGGGCTGATGGGTAATAATGTGTGTATGTGTGTGTGTGTGTGTGGGGGGGGGTTGTCTTCCATTTGATCTCTAACTAACATTAGCTTAACTAGCTTATTTAACAATGTTGTGGGAGCACTTCCAAAAAGCGATCAGCAATGTCAATGGAATATTAGGGCCACAAGTGGGAGGATAGTGGCGTCATATAACATACAAGGACATTTTCAACTATTTAATGTTGTCTCTTGGGGTGAATGGGTGGAGGCTTATCCATACCTCCACAGTGGGAAAGTTGGCAAGGTATTAATGCACAACATGAAGGAGCTGGTATTTATGAAGTCTGATGTCCAACTGAACATAACCTGACGAACTGTTAGCTGACCTCATGTAATGCTAGATCCTTGATGTCTTGTTTTTCTCATTACTTGTACTTGCATACATTATTGTATGCTTGTTTGACATTTTAATAGTGTGGGCTTCTGTCTTGGAGCCCCACGTTGGGCGCCAGTGTAGCAGATAGGACTGCCACATAAGTGGCTTTCTTTTAGGGTTCCCTCAAACAGCAGACACAGGAAGGTGGTGAAGAATCCGGTTTATTGTAAAGGTTTGCATATGAAATGAACAGAGCAGGTGTTAACTGTGCTAGCATACTAGTGCTCTCCTGAGTGTGTGTGGTGATGGCTGGTTTAACCTGTGGGCCTTGATTAGGCAATGGCCCACAGGTGTGCAGCCTCACCCAGCCAAACCAATTAGCCTGACTCTGGCTAGGTGAGACTTCTTAAACCAGCCACCAACCACACACATGCCACAAATAGTAATTGTAACTAGAGAATGTTGTGTACAATTAGGTTCAAATATGTTTAATAAAGCGACATATAGTTTAAGACTTATAGAAATGTTGAATAGCTGAACTCAAGTTAAAATATTTAAAAGTCTGAATGTAGTAGGTATAAATATACAAACAATTTTTATGGTCAAACAGGAAGTTAAATGCAGACTTGCCCTTTAACACGAACTCCAAGCAAATAAAAGGATGTTTGACTACAACATTGATTATTACTCTGAGTGACTGTTATCGCTTGATATGTATAATGGATATAATGCTAGCAATGTACAGCCACAATTAAGAGAAAGTAAAGTGAATACATGACTTGTGTGATTCTTAACTGGTTGTGGCTATATGTGGTTGATGAAAGTGCTTCAAAACAGGGAATACGGAATACACAGAAAACAGCATACACCATACATGGATTTCATGCCGCAGCGCTCAGGCCATCGCGTTTGTCAGTCTGTATCAACAGCGGGCCTGTACAAGTTCCAAGAGGGTAAACCTCTCAGACTCAGACAGCAACATTAACTGCTGTCTAATGGTACCTCCACACACACACACACACAGCATGCTTTTAAATGTGTCTGAGGGGGTGATTGCGTTGCCTGAACCTAACCAAGTAGTTTTGTTGCCTAGTTACGACAAGTGCATAATTAAGTCAAGTGCATAAATCATTCAGCCATTACGATATTGTGTTCACCGGCCAAATATTAACGTATACCTTGTACGAATTGTATGAAAATTCTGAAAGATTTCAAAAGTCTATCAATAAGTATAAAGATCAAAATGTGATGATTCGTTAAATGTTTGACCAACGTTTAAAGTACAAAATAATAATAGTACGACCCAGGAACCAGTGTGTCCTTTGTTACAAGTCCACTGCATAAACCATTCGGCCACCACAACTCATAAATCTTAAAATCTTTATGTATTTCGGTTGAAACAATTTTATGAAACAAAAACATATAAAATATATCAAGTTTGTTACGATAAGTATAAAGATCAAAATGTGATAATTTGTTAAATGTTTGAGCAAAGTTTAAAGGTTAAAAATCTGAAGTAGTTGAAGATAGAAGTTTTTAAGAAGATTTAAAAGAAGATTTTAAAGGTTAAATGATAAATTGATGTTTTAATAGTAATAGTAATTGTAATCACGTTCTGTGTAAACATATTCATGCGTTTAATAAATTCCATGAGTGAGATATATCTTGCCAGTTCACATAGATACAATAATAATGATGTCTTTCCTTACATGTGGTTCAGTTTATGACCACAATATATGAGTAACAACAAATAAACATGAGCAATTAAAATGAAAACAGAAAACCAGTTGCTGTAGCTGTTTAAATATCTGTAAAATATAATGTTAGAGGCAAATCATATGTACAAATGAAACAATGGTATCATCAAGGCACTGCTGTCTAAGCAGGTCCACTCAGCAAATAAGTAAACATCTACAAATATTCAGATTCAGTGGAATTTAGGATATTTTCAAAATGCAAACTGCAATCCTCAATCAGTATCCTCATGGAAGATCTCATCCTGTATGTTCACTAGTGTTGCACAGATTCTTAGCATTTTGTCCTTTTTGTGTGCCAGGTTGATAGGTGCATGCTGGGAGATTATTTTGAACACCTTGAGCCTCCTGATAACTCTTTCCACATGTATGCACACATTTGCAGTCCTCCTTGTGCCAGTAACATCCTTGACAGACCACTGCCCTCCTTTCTGAGTGAATGCTGGTAAAACAAGATGAACCCTTCTCTCAAACAGCAGAGCTCTGGTGGCAAAGCCTCTGTCTGCCATCACTTCATCACCCTCATTGCCAGGATGATGAAGTGATGACTCCAGGAAGACTCTTGAGTGCTACATCTGCCTCCATTAGCAGGAGAAATTAACTTAACAAACCCACATGGGGCAGTAACAACCAAATATTTAGCATTCCTGGATGTATTCCTGGAATAATAATGGCTGTATGACTGGCCTCTGGAGTCAGGATTGTGTGCCTTCTGCAGGGTGGTCTCAATGTAGTCAATGATGGTGGTGGGGAACTCCGCCCTGAAGCACTGACGCATCATGCTCCAGATCTCCTCCATTGTGTCCATCCAATAGGAGAGGATCAGAGGCTCACTACCCCATCACAGATGCCCGTCATCTGCCAAACATAAAACCACAAGCAGTTTAGTACACAACATAAAACATTCCCAGACTACTCACTTATTAATCGCAAGCTATTAATAATATTTTTTTTTCAAGAACAACACCTGTAGTAGTCATTTAAATAATCATAATGCATATATTGGTCCCAAATTTTACAATGGACTGTGCTAGCATTGATGAGCAATATACAGTGACATGGGAGGATAGACATAAAGACAGTTGGCTGGACAAGCTTTATGTGAGAGGGGGACTCCAACTGGCACTACTAAGAGTTAACATTAGCTAGATTAGCCATTCAAATGTCTGTTACCTGTTGCTGCTGATCTCTGGATAAGACATTGCCTTGGAGTTTTTATTGGGACTTCCCCTTAGCTTCTACTAAATAAGCATTTGTGTTCACGAATATCTGGGTTTGCTTAAACTATAACAACAAAATCTCAGTATACGTTATATATCACTCAAAATTCTTTTCACAGCCACTGTCATTGAATTGCAGAGGGAGTCGAGTAACAATATAATTTTCCAAAGAAAGTTGTACTAATATAATACTTGTACTACCACTTGTAATAATGATAACAATAATAATGATGATGGTGATCATGATGGTGATGACGACGACGACGACAATGATGATGATGATAACTGTCATCCCTGACTCTTCCCAGCAGTCTTTTAAACCGAGTGGGTGATTCTACACCCAATATGTATCCATTGGAATAAGAGAGCTGTCAAGAACTTGGAAGTATCTCCTTCTGTCAGAGTTCACATTTGCAGTGTGCCTTGTCCTTCTACAATTCTTTCATCTTCCACTAGGCTTTTAGCCATGTGTGTGCGTGCATGTTTTTGTGTGTGTGTGAGTGTGTGCGTGCGTGCGTGTGTGTGTGTGTGTGTGTGCGTGCATGTGTTTGTGTATGTGTGTTATACATTTAGCTACATTACAAACTTGTGTTCGGAGGCAGGGGCAACCATTAAAGAGCTGCAATTGGCTACTTCAGATAATGGATCTTATATAATATCTGACATAGGCCACCTGTTGTTTTTTTATTCCTGGATCAATACTACCAATGTAGTCATATTGTGGGTGGGTATTATAAAGATTATACCACAGCATTGTTAAATACCTGATTGGTCAATAATGTTTCACGGGTCTTCTCCTCTGCTTTTTAACAGTTCCAAATCAATGCGCTATGAATTCAACATTAAAAACAAAGGTCAAATGCATCTATCAACCAGATGTTTCCTTGACAACGCAAAAATGATATGCTCAAAAGGCTGTGGAAGAATACAATGGCATTATAGATGAAAGTAGCTCATCTAATTATTGTAGCGGACTGTGGTATAAGCGTTATTGTAAAATAATGTACTGCAATCCTTACTTATAACACAGGTAGTTCTGACCAAGCAACCTTGGTCAACTTAACCTTTAGAAAGTTACCAAATGAGTCGGATCCCATCTAAATTGTATCTCGGAGATACAAATAACAAAATCAATATATTTCGAGAACAAATTGCCACAATATGACTACATTTTGATTCTATATTTTTTTTTTATTGTTCGTAACTGTGGTATGAAACACCCTCTTGTGTAATATTGTAAAGTAAGTAACCAAAAACACAATCTGATTTTTAGTTGATCTTTCATCTTGCCAACATTTATCAAGATTTCACATTTGAAATGATTCATTTAGAATATGTTTTTAATTATGTGCATGTAATGCAAATGTAATGATTTTGGTAAAACCAACCAGTCAATAACAGAGACCTAAAATAAAGGTTTATTGGAAGTGAAAAAGGAATGTGTTTATTCTCTGTGATGTTATTCAAAGTGAAATGGGAGAGCGAGTCACTTCCTCCTATCTCTCTCTGCTTTATCTTCGTCCACATGCATCTCAGTCATTGCCTTCCTGTGGATGTGCATGTGTACCGCTACACAAGCTGTGCACATTGCCCAGCCAACCCAGAGTATAACCCACATGATGCTCTTTGATGATAAAGAAGAATGATTGAGACCTGGGGTGGATGAAGAGGATGAGGTAGAGAAAATAAGAGAAATATTTGAGGATAAAGTAAAATGAAGGGATAGAGAAAAGAGAGAGAGATGTGTGTGTGTGTGTGTGTGTGTGCGTGCATATGCAAGCTGTTGAAGGAGTTATGGATGTCAGCCAAGATGAGAGAATTTTCCCATGCTGGGGGGGTCAACTGCCGGAGGACTCTGCTCAAATGAATGTAATAAGCTGTGATTCCTCTTGGATGTGATACTGCAGCACCATACATGGTGTTTCAACTGGCAGCTCATCTATAGAGTGTGTTGTGTACAGCAAAGCAGCTCAGACTTTTATGAAAAACAGGTCTCTCCCTATATATATATATATATATATATATGTTTGTCTTCATTTTTACTGGAAATGTGAGAGGCTATGATTTTTTTTCTGTCTGATCTGCTGATGTTGTAATCTGTATTACAGTTTTGTTCCACAAATTTGGTCAGATTTAATTTCAGATTACAGATAGCAATATTTTGACTGTTTTAATCCTAACTACTCTTATGCTCTTATGTCAACTAGTGTCTGCAGTCGCTACGAAGGTCACCCAATCCAGGTCACCCAATCCACTAACAATCCATGCAATGGCACACTAAACTAGTTTATATATTTTCCTATTATATATTTACAGTATATGAGTCACAATGGAATTTAGTTTGACATCTTCTGTTCAATTGCAGGGGGCCAGAATCTGATAAGGTGCAACCAGCAGACCATCATTCCCCATTCCCATCTTAGCCCTGTTAGCAGAAATGGCCTCCTTTTACTTTAAATGAGGTGAAAATTGAACACAGATGCAAAAAAAACGAAAATACGCACATACACCCACACACGTGCACACACACACACACACACACACACACACACGCACACACACATGCACACGCACACACAGCATCTGGGGAGTGCATCACTGTAGCTTCATCATAATTGCTCTATCTCATACATCTCACAGTCTGTGACAAGCAGCTTGTTTTACTTTTCATGAGACAATCTTTTGAACAATGCTTGGTGAACCCTTAGGGACGTCAGGCTCATACCACCCAGCCGAGGGAATGGTTTGACACCGCTAAATTCATGACAGAATGACAAAGATACATCGTGCCTCTCTACAAAACAGTCAGAGGACGCAAAACAAATATATGCTGTGCCTGTATTAACTCTGTATATGCATTTATATATATATTAGGATTAAAAATCAAGTGATTAAAAAACATTATCAAATTAATTACATGTTTTGTCATTAATTAATCGCATATTAATCACCTCCGTTAACCTGCCCTCTACCATTGAAATTGGCCTGCATTCCATTGCAATCCATTTAGTGATTGAGGCGGTTAATCTGTCATTGATAGATGTATGGTCCTTTAACATCAGCCACGCAACGAATAAACATCACGAGCGAGAGAAACAGAGAACAAAATCAGACAAACAAAATCACGCCAACTGTTTACATCAGACACGAATATGCGGCATTTTGCAATAAGAATTGTGCTGGTGAAAAATGATCTTGTGCTCCGTCATTTCACCAAAATATCCAATGTATTTACAAGATTCAATTATAATTAATTTCACTTTTCAATCCAAGTGTAAAATAGTGTAGTGAGATGGCAGTTTGCGGATGACGGGGTTTATGATAAGTGGGTGTGTCTCTGTGTGTATTTGGAGCGT
This sequence comes from Bathygadus melanobranchus, assembly GCA_900302375.1. NCBI lineage: Eukaryota > Metazoa > Chordata > Actinopteri > Gadiformes > Macrouridae > Bathygadus > Bathygadus melanobranchus. The sequence continues at coordinate 9,754 of OMKP01079894.1, forward strand.
TCTTTAATTCATCCGTGTTTTGAAGCCGTTCGTTTTTTAGGTTGTTTCCCTGTTTGATAATTAAAAGTAGTCTATCTTTTGGAGTTGGCATCCAAAACTAAATTGTTATTGTCATGTTATCAAAAGCAGCCTAGTTGCAATTAAACATTGGCTTGGCACTTGGCACCGACTGCTATCAAGATTAAAGATCAATACATATAACAGATAGCGACAATTATTCTATGAATGTAGTTTACACTATGGAAGCAATAAGAGGGCTGTTGAGAAATATAGGCTATATACAGGCTATTAAGTACCTCCATCACGTCACGACATCTACAGTAGTAGCCTGGTCTCAGAAGATGGTGTAAAGAGATACGGACATAGTTGAAATAGTCACACTAAACACGGACAAAATGAATGTTTGCACCGCCGGCACATTGTCTTCATTTTTATCACAGTCCATCCCCTAGAACCCCTTCAACAAGAGACATTTGCAATCTAGATGGATGTTTTGTCGTTCTCATCTCAGCAGTGCCCATTTCAGTTAAGGTCCAGTAGTTGACACATGCAAAGGCATACATTAATAAAGTAACAGTTAGTTACAAAATAACAGCTTAATCATTATTAACTAAACTTAGCATTACAGGGCTAATGACCTATGTTAGCAAACTTAGAGCAGACAAGCATGCAAACAAAATGCCTATGGAAAGTCTAGAACATCATTCAGTTCATGAAGCTGACATAATTATTCAACTATGGCATATGGTACTATGATACATACCTATCTTAGAAATTACATGAATATCAGAACAAAGGCTAAGCTCAAGATATTTCAGATCATCTCAGATATTTGGCAACAGAGGTTCATCACAAGGCATTTAAAAAATGTGAAGCAACATTCTTGCTCCTGCGATATGACAACACAGGACATTAGGATGTGACTAAATGTAGGTGGGTTTGGGATGCGTGTTCCGAACACAAGAATGTTGTTGCTGCATTGTTATGCACACATGCACAGATTTTGTAGCCTCGTGAGACCATCTAGATATTCAGGTTTGTGTTTCATATGTCCTCGGCTGGGCAGCAATTGAGTTCCACATGCAACCTTATGTTGTTAAAAAAAGAAAGTGATGCTATTGCTTTCTTAACAAAGCAAAAATATTCTCCTCTGAGATAAGCCTTCCATGCTAATTTCTGTTCATCTTTTAACATCTAACTTACTCAACATTTAAATAAAGCGTTTTTTATTGCTCCGTCAATTGATTGTTCAAGCTTGTTCAAGTTCAATTGCTTGTTCAAATTCGTAATTGTTCCCTAGGGGAAAAGAGTTTCAAAGCAGGAGCACACATACAGTACTGTAGCATATACACACACACATACTCACACAGTTAACATACAACAACAAGAAGCACAACATACAGTGTCAGTGTTGGCCTCAAAAGTTTGTTATCAATAACAGTGCCAAGGAACTTATCATTGTCCACAAGCTCAATGTCAGTGTCTCTGATCACTTTATGCACCGGGTATGAGGCGACCTTCGAAAATCAATGACCATGTTCTTAGTGTTGAGTACATTCTGTTTCAGAAAACTCTTGTCACACCAGAACCAGAACTGTTACACTTTCCTCAGGCGCTGCCATTCTTCCTCAGACTGGTGCTCCTTGTTCGTCATGAACTGTAACTGCCTCCCTGATTGGTCCTAGAATTTAGTTAATTTTTGGGAGAGACTTTCATTGGGCCGGAGGCCAGACTGATGGGCAGAGAAAAACAGAACGGGAGCTTGTGAGATCAGGATGGAGGCTACATACTTGCCATGCCATTATCACAAAATCCTTTGTCCATTTTTAGGGTCATTACTTGTAGCGCTGTAATAGGAAATAGATACAAAGGATTTAAAAAAAGAGCTTGCATTTTACTGTCAGCGTTGTGTGTGTTTCGATTAGGTCTTTCAGAATATACAATTGAAAAGACCAATGAATGGGGTTGTGGGGTGTTTTTATCCATGAGATAGACAATGAAAAACAGTAGGATTATTAAAATGTCAAAGAATACAACATACTTTGGCCAACATTGTACCTTCCCTCGGTAAAAAAACCATCCAAAAACACATGTAACCATGACTAGCTTACTGCACTAAGCTGCTACAGTACACGGCAGTGCACTGCAGCACTTAATAACAGCAAGATTTAGGTATTAGCTACGCTTTATGGCTCATATGATGTCACACATACAGTTACATACTAAGCTGTTTAGTTTTCCCTCTTTTGGACAAAAGCACACAAAAGTGCACCGATGTGAACATTCATATGTTACATACACACACAAGCACACACACACAGGCACACACATACACACACAGGCATATACACACACACACACACACACACACACACACGAGGCAGGATTAGGCGAAGGGCTTCCTAACTGTATCTTTTAAGGAAAGACGATGACAGATGACCCTCTTTGCTTGCTTTCATTTTTTAAAGTGGCAGTTGTGGGTCACTGAATTTAGGGATTTCAAGACAGACTGGCTGAGTTAAACGCATGCGCAATGGGACCACCAGAAAACGCACCTACGACCATGGCAGATTTCAATAGCTTCAACAACATCTGGGATGTTACCTTTTACATTGATTTAAATCGTCCCTCTCACTGTCTCACTGGAAATTCTCCAGTGAACTCCCAAGATGCGACCATAAGCTAAACCATGTGAAACTTTCCACTTTTGTGGTAAGTTTATATTGGTTGCATTGTCAGGTGTGGCTCGTTGGAGGAGCAGACGCAGCTGCAAAACATACCAGTTAATATAAACTCTTGTTTTTGTGAGGCGTTTCAAAATTGTCATGTGACTACAATTGCAATGATAGAAAGATCGTACATCTGGGTGGACACTCCCACATGTGATGTCACTATGTCACAATGACAATTTTTGTTTGTTGTTTGTTTTGAAACGGCTTGTAATAGCTAACCACACTCATACTTGGTGGTGAAATAGAGGCCCTTTAAGCCTCAGTTGAACTATGTGTGTCGACTGTCCAAACCAAATTAAACTCACTGTGTTGTTCTAGAGCACAAAAAGTGTTTCATGAGCTCAAAGTCGCTGTAAGCTCAAATACATTTTGGAAACTACAGTCCAACTGGCTAACTTGCGTGAAACATGCACACAATGCGGTGATACGCCCACCGCGATCTGCCGCTACACTGACCATCTGAAGGCCCTTTTCTTCTTCTTCACTTTTCTTAGTTTTATTCTCCTTTATAGCTATTGATACAGTATATTGTCACCATATAGGCCTAATGTTACATTGGCATTTCACATGTCCAGCCATTCTACACATACTCACACACTTGAACAAATTGACATGCAGTCACTCAACTATTATGCATTTCTCTATGGAGGAGTAAAAGTGCCATAATGAAATAAATAAATACACCAATAAATAATTAATTAAATGTGTCATTAAATAAATACACCAATAAATAATTAATTAAATGTGTCATTAATTAATTAA